>BQKZ01009367.1:2512-22417 GCA_036244855.1 Temnopleurus reevesii
CCTTGTAATGTGATAGCAGACGAAGACCTGTTCTAAAATATCGGGAAATTTACACTTTTCTGAATTTATTTTAGAGCTTGATCCAGTCTGATTAGTAGTGGTATATGATACCTTTCTTATAGGTGTATATTATCCTCTAGGATTCATTCTTCTTTAAAGCATTTTTCGAAAAAAAATATTCTTCATCTTTTTGCATTTATTGACCATAAACTTCATTCAACATGAGCTTCAACCGATATGAAGTGTAGTCTATGCTTGAATGAAAAAATGCACCTTGAAACATAGGACATACAATATCAATAAAGGATTCATGCAAGCAGTTATTCTACATGAGCAAGTAAAATTTATAACAACTTGCCCAGTCATGCAACACTTTAACAATTTTTGTAGACACGTGGAGAGGATGGCAATATATTACAAATTTATTTGGCCGGATGCAGATATTGATGTGAAACGAGCTGATGTATTCACTAAATGCTTTACAAGCCTACATAAATGTGTGGGAAATGAGGTGAAGATTTTTGCATGTATTTTGGCGTATTTTAGTTTGAACATGCCAATCATCCGTTATTCCTACAGAGCACCAAATGAATCGACCGCATTCATTGCATTCATTTTGTACATGAAGCAATAATGCATTGAGGAGAGCGACACATGTCGTCATTTTTTGTTTCACGATAATTAAACCATTTCTATGTCAACTGTATTCCAACAAGCCATGATCATGCTCTAGTTTGCTATTGAAAACAACATGGTAACTATTATACAGCAGCTCACAAAAAAAGCTAAATATTTGAAGCACCATCTCTCCCAAAACTCATCTTTATGTTTAAAATCTTAAATGTTACTTCCAACATCACCAGTAACATCGGTAACTTCATTAACTCCCTTTCCTTATTCTCAGTTTCTTCTTCACATCACCATCACTTTCAACCTTCCATACAATGTATATACCCCAATCACTACTATTGTCTTCATAATGATTGCCAAAGCTTTCATCGTAATACATCCCAACATCATTACCTCAATCATCTTTACAATCTTTCCCATTTCCAATTTTGCACACTCGTACAATTGAATTCAACAATTGTAATTATTGGTTAACTATGTCATATTTCTACGAGAGAAACTTGTTTAAACTAACGTATGAATAATTAAAGGCTTGAAATGTCAAGACAACAATCATTATTTAATGGAAGTCAAATCAAGGAACAAAGGATTAAAACATCTATTTCTAATATATGTAACAAGTATCTGTAATAATATATATAATATAGTACAGTGCAGTGTGGGCGGGCAGCCACCAGCGCGCGCACCCCCCCCCCCCCCCCCAAAAAAAAAAATGTTACCCTGGTTTATTGACATGCGACATATAATGCATGCAACTTTCCACTCACATGGAAGTATTCCAGACATGATTTCAAAGTACACAATGCTGTAAAATGACCACAATTTTGTCATTTCCAACTGGGTCCCAAGTTACACCAGGATAGAATACACTACAATGTGGATGAATTTCCTGCTGAAAGATTTTAAGGTCATGGAGAGATTTTAGCCTGTGACCCTCTGGCTAGAATGAGGGAGACAGACATATTACACATACACTTCCATCACCATTATCATAATCATCATCACCATCATCATCATCGCAATCATTATTTTTATAAACACCAACAGCCTTAATCTCTATATCATTACCATTTGCACTTCACAGAGATGTTAACCATACTGGAATATACATTGAGGTCAAAATTAAAATGTGAAATTGGCAAGAGCTAAATAAAAGTGAGAGAAAATATGATAATTAATGACCATATTCTCAGCCATTCATTTGCAATGAAACCATTAAAGTCATATTAAAATACATCTTATGCATATTCTGAAATGGTTGGTATCTCTGACTTCATCACCATCACTCAGTCCTTACCTGATCTTTGTGGTCCTCCTCCTTCTCTCCTTCCGTCGCTTTACCAACCCACTCCTTGTCTCCTCCCTCTCCTGTCTTCTTCTGCTCCTCCTCCTTGTTCTCCCCCTCCTGCTGCTCATTGGTCCCTGCGATTCCACTCACTCCCAGAAGGTATTTGTTGTCAAGGAGACCCTTCTCTGCAGCATCCTCCACCCTGCGGATGTGGACGTCCACCAGGGTGGTCGGCACCTCATCCTTCATCTTTGCAAACTCCTCTGTGGNGGAGACCCTTCTCTGCAGCATCCTCCACCCTGCGGATGTGGACGTCCACCAGGGTGGTCGGCACCTCATCCTTCATCTTTGCAAACTCCTCTGTGGATGAAGAGAGATACAGTTGATTACTTAGTTATTATATTTATTACACTTTTTCATTTTATGGTCTTGAAGAGCTAGAAATAAATTTGGAAGAGTTAATGGGTTTATAAAGATTATCTTATATTTGAATAGAAGGAATTGTATCAATTCCTCCAATTTCATAATGGTCTTTTAACACTGTCATTATTTAGACTTGAAAGCACCTTTGACTTATCTAGACTTCGAGAATGTTGACAGAAATTTTTTATAAATAACTGAGGTATTTAAAAAAAAAATCTGATAAAGTAAGTGAACTTGATATGATAATTTCCGATCTCACAAGAGTATGATACATATATGCTGAAGTGTCGGAGAATAAATCCACAAATCACAAATGACTGAAATATAACAAAAAACTCACCAATAGCTGCCTTGGCAGCAGCACTGGCCACTCTTGGGTCGACAGCTGATGCAAGGAATGCCACAGTGCTCATGAGAGGGTTCCCAGACTGACTAAATGGGATGGGTTGATAGGCAAGAGGACCTGTTTGAGAAAGAATATAGCAATGGGTTTGTTTACACAAGTCTACACAGGTCTACAGCTGAACAAAAGTTCATCAGTATATTACATATCATTGTCATGACTAATCATCTCCACCATTACCACTGTCAATGTTGTTATCATCATCATCATCATCATCATCTCCACCACTATCACCACTTTTTTTCAATTCAATTCAATTCAGGTTCAATTCAATATTATCATCATCATCAATATCAACATTATCAATATATTCATCATCATCACCACCATGACAACTAAAATTAACAACATCATCAACATCATAATCATCATCATCATCATCATCATCATCATCATCATCATCATCATCATCATCATCATCATCATCATCATCATCATCAATGTTCACTCACCAAGAGCAGATGGACCATCATGGAGGTAGGGGTCTTCAATGGGAAGTCTCAAGAACTGCAGTATACATTCATCCTGTGTCCTGCTTCCTACATGTTCCGAGACCTTATTCCAGTCATCTTTGTACATCTCAAGAGCTTCAAGAAGCAGCAGCGTTTCCTGGTCTGTCCATTCCTTGATGTTGCTTGATGATGTACCCTTGGCCTGGTTAGGATAACAACATGAAAGTGGAATATTTAGAACTAGACCGACATAATTGGATAGCGCACTATGTCAATTATATACAACATAACAGTTATTTCACAGAAATGCTACAAATTTTCAACAAAATTCAACACCATACTGATATAATTAATGGTATCATTAGCTGGTTTAATTCTGCTCAAAATATGCCTTTGTAAAGCTGTAAAATGATATCTAGCTACCCTAAATAATACAGACTGATAAATGTGTGTTATCAAATGTTCATGTGCTTCATGAATATCTTGCATCATCTATGGATACTTTCTTACTTTCTTTCCCGGTCACATAGGACCCCAGAAGCAACACGATTCACCTTGACTCGTTGTTCTGAGGCAGTTAACTGTGAATTAACAAAGAGTCGGGGTGAATCGTGTTGCTTCCGGGGTCCTATGTGACCGGGGCTTTAGGCGGTTCAAAATCTTTGTCATTAATTGAAATTATTGTCCAAAGTACTTAAGAATATAAATATACTGTAACCTACCTTGGACATTTGTGTTTTCTTGGTAGCATTATACATGTCTGGTCTGAGGCCAAAGTTAGTGAGGTCTGTAGTCTTGGTATCCTTGCTTCCATCTTTGTCTGACATGCTCATTATCTGTGCTGAGTTGGATTGCTGGGGGACAAGACAAATTGCAAACATTAATACTTGAATTTGTATAATATATACGGATGGAAATTTACAGTTAAGTGAAGCATAAATATAGTTAACACTACTAAACTTAAATGTAGCTGATTCGAAATGGAAGAGAATTTTCCATTGTATCAATCCCATATTGTTTGAGCATATTATGGGGTGTTGTTTGAAAGTTGTAATTGATTGCAATTTGCAGCTGATCGGAACACACCAATCAAAATCATTGTTTCATGCGCGTCTTGTTAAAAGTGCATACCAGGCACGAATGGATATGCGAATTACAATTTGCAACTTTGTAGCAACGCCCCCTCCAAAAAAATTTTCACTGCATGTTTATACTGTCATTCTCATGAAGAGTAGTTACATAAAATGCATAAAGAGCAACAGTTTTGGAGAGGTACAAACATTAAAAAAAACATAGCATTGTCTTAACAGATGAATTAATCTGTCGTAAGACATTTGCTGCATTTTTTCATGATATTTTAATAATCTACAATGAACTTACGGAATACACATAAAAGTCGTCAGTAATTTTAAGAATGGGTAATATCTTTGGAACTATTGCAAGACACAAAGAATGAGTATATCAATATTCTATAGAAAAATAATTTAGCTTTGATTCTCAACACCTAGTATTCTATGCAATAAAGTACTTCTAAAGAACATGTTTGCTACCTTTGCTCCAGCACCCGACTTGCTAGCCTGCACAGGTTGAAGCCCAGACGGGGTGTCGGCCAGCACATGGAAGTGAGACGTAGGGGGCGGTCCCATGGGCGTGGCTTTGTTGTCTGCATCTACCTGGTAGTTGATCAGACCCCACTGCTCAAGGAACGCATGCACCCTGTTAAATAGAGACAATAGAAAATGGATTGAAATAATTATAGAGTGTGTACATTGAACAAGAAGACAAGAGTACAAGAAAACGAGAGAACACAATGAACTTTTTTTATTTTTATGTCTTCATCATTTTGACAAATTTTATTCTCTCTTCAACTCATATTTGGCATGCTTTGTTGACTTCTACTTTTTTGACATTTTGTACAATATTTGTTAATTGCTTCAAACTTTATTCCTAAAATTAGAACCATGGACTTTCTCGACAATCCTATTTTTTCTGAAAATGGAAATGGGAAAGTCCATCCATGTGTCAAATTAGCACTTATAAATCCTGTGACTATGCCCTGTAAAATATCAAAACAAATGCATGTTAAACTATCTTGACAATTGGTGGTGAAAAGGATTATTGAAAATGATAAAATAGCTCAACCCTGGCATCATGATCCTAATAACTATAACATGTACTCCTATGTTTCGCAGGCCTCCCTATCATCATTGATTCAAACTTACTCAATGAAGCTTTTCTTACCTCATAATAGCGCACACATCACCAGCCAGATTCCTCCTGCACGCTGTGAACGTCAGGTACTCCGTTGGGTTCAGCCGATAGGTGTCAATCATGAAGTTACGATATGCCATGAATCTGAAAAATATGCACAAGATACAATGACAATCTATCAAATAAACTAAATTGAATTGTATTAAATTACAAAGTAAATGTCTAGAGCTACCAGATGATCTGCCTCCCCCACCCCTCTCCCATCTGTAGCTTTTATCATTAGCATTATGTTACCATGCAAGGTAGGGCTAGAGAAATGAAGAGAGGTGCTGCCAGATGTAGTTCATAAAATTGGAACAACACTATTACACTTTAATATAACAATTATGTATTCATAGTAGTCTTTTCTATTTTCACACACGAAGATACTATAGATTTATCTCCTCTCCCAAAACTACAAGTTGTTTTTTACTGCATTCATATTTGACCTTTCACGATTACATTATCCAATCAAAATAAGTTAAGAAGTATAAGTGCAAATGCGATTTCTACAGAGTAGAATTGAAATACTCACACTTCTGGTGTTTTTGATTTGTTCTTGATGTTGAAGAATTCTGGTAGACCTCTCCGTTCAATAGCATGGATGCTGTGAAATGAAGCAGAATAAAAATTGTTGCGTTATAGTAAGCCTAACTTAAAAGCATGATTAAAAGAACAGACTCATAAACAATTTAAGTATAATAGTGCAGCTTTTTGGTGAGATTCAGAACCACATTAATTCTTTAAATTGTTCATACTTACAAGCAAAATGACATATAACAAACAAATTATTTGTTTTTATAATACTGCAAAATCAGAAATCACAGAGAAATGACTTTTTCACATACATAAATATTTCTTTTGATTTTTTATTAAAAAAAAATAACTTCTTGTCAATAAATTTCTTTTCCAGTTAACATAGTTTTGTATTGGCACTACACATGTGAGGACATCAATTTTCGGCATGCACTTTACTTTCACAAATGTTTACTCATTACATAATTCAGGTACTCTAAATCTACATTTCTATCTGCATGAATACTGAATATACTCAATCTACAAATTACAATATTTATAATCCATGATTACTAACCTGTTATAATCAAACCAAGCAGAGTAGCTAGGAACCACAATATGGTGAGTCTGTTCTGTGACATTGTCTTCATGGATATCAGGTGCAGCACTGCGATCTTTCTCTTCTCCATTTGCAACTGAACCACTCATGCCATCATCAGCCTGATAAAATCAAGAAAATGCAAATATTTCATTTGAATGGTCCATTCTAAAAAAATAAACAAATCATTGTGAAAAGACAGAAACTTTATGTGCTTTTTAATAGCATGAATAAAATACATTTTACCAAAAAAAAAACACAAACAAATTCAAGCCTATAACAAACTGTCAGATGTATGTAAATGGCAATTTAAAACAATAATTGGTTACCAATTTTTTTTGGGGGGAGGGGGGGGGGAGGGGATAAGGCAAGAATTGTTTCAATTATTTCAATCAATTGGTTCATTTGTTCTTCAGATTATTCCTAAGTAGTTTCGTAGCACATGACCTTGCTCAATGATTGAGTACTTTTTTTCCACAAAATAAGTATGTCAACTGTAACATGTGTACTTCAGCAGTGCAACTTTGGCTATGGGGATTTAATTTTGTTTTTTATAAAGTCTTTCAATGACACATAAACAAAACTCCTGAAATAAATCAGCCTCTTTGCTGCTTGGCCTCATGGGTAGACCTCTGTTCTCACCTTGCTTGTATCCATGGATTCCTCCTTGCTGTCATCAAGATCTGTCATCGTACCACTCTTGACTGGCTGCATCTCATTATCTTTACCACTCCTGCTTCCTGGAACTACAAACATGGTTCAAGTCAAGAAAGTCAGATCAGAGATCAACCAAAATCATAGATAGGTTTGTAAATACGTGATTTTAGAGGCTGATTGGCCGTGAGCAGGTTGGTTAAAGGTTCTGATCATCAAAAATGAAAACTGATGCTTGCTGATATTATTATGTCGTTACATCTCTCCAAACACTTCCAATTATCAAAAATAGCTGATGCTTGCTGATATGACAATGTCTTTATATCTCTCCTCTCACTTCTCAATCAGGCTTAGATCCAAACTTAAAATATTCATCAGAGCTTCATAGTGTAGTTGTCACCAAACGCAATATAATGAAGACCTAGCATGAAGTATCATGCTAGTGATCGCATGTTCCTCAATATTACAACCCACATGATAAACAACAAGAAGAGCTTTTTGCTTTCAAGAAAGTTGAATCATAGCATCAATGTAGCTCCAGTGCCATGCAAATATTATCAAATAGCAAGAAGAAAAATAGAATTCCTTTACTGTGCTACAACACATTTAGATAATACTGTTTCAGTAGAGTATTAAAGTGGGAACAATTAGGTAACAATCCACATACCATGCACTCCAATACAAAGTTGATATCAACTTCATCGCCGTTGCACTAAGAATGAATTGTATTTTTCATATTGTTTGTTTATATGTAAATTTTGTTACAAATATGCATATACAGCTTCACTTAAATATGTTCTTCATTACAGCTTGTGAATCCTTACAAGCACAAAGACCATATCTCCTTATGAAATTACCATGGGAAAAGTAGATTAGATACTACTAGATACTATTAGATACTGTAAACCTTTATCATTCTGTAACGGTGTTTGTGTTTTCAATCAGGACAATTTGACTCTGCAATTGTAGGTATCTAACTGACAAGAATGAGCTCACACAGAGGAGGAATTTACTATGTTGTGGAAATACCTTAACGAACAAAGGAATCACCCAATCGTCTCCATCTTACTTCACATAAAAAAACAATTAATCATTTAGAAGGAAAAATGGCATCATCTTCAACAAAGATATAAGCAAAAGTTCCTTTCAACGCCCACTAAAGAGCTGCCAACCTGAAAATTCACATTTCAAAGAGATTTTATCACAAACCCAGCTGGAGATATTTCTCTATAACAATAATTCCAATGGAGGAAATCAATGCATGAATCAGCGAGATCGCTGAAAATCTGACATTTTTCACTAAAAATCAGCTAATTTTCAGGGAATCTCCTGCTCAATCAGTGAGACTTGGCAGCTCTGTCATTTTAGTGTTATTGAAATTTGGAAGCAGCTTATCTAACAATGGGATAGAAATGTCTGTACATTTCAAAACATAACGCAAAGGGCTTCAAAAATATTACTCCAATTAACTTATTACAGGAAATTCAACTTGATTTGAAAACTCACCTAGTTTTGGAAGCTCCACCTCCTGGATGGAGGGCACAGAGGGAGGGTTCTCCAGATCCTTAGTGAGATCATCATCCTCATCCTTGGCTCCACGTTTCTTGGCTCCAGGTGCTGGACTCCGACCACTGCTTGAAAAAAAAAGAAGGAAATACAAATTTTATGTCTGCTGATGATAATAATTTTTCACATTTATCCTCGCCTTAAATGCTTGGGGGATCTTAACTCAACGTATTTATAAGGAAACAAAAATTAAAATAGGTTGTGATTTCAAGCAAGAATAATTTTGTGGGATGATCAGTCTCATCCAAGCAATATATTTTGCTCAAGGTACAAGGAATCCTATACCTTCTTCAGACTTACAAAAAAAAGATTACAAATTATTATTCAAGCGAGGTGAACTGGAATAAAGGATCCCATACAAAGAAAACTATACCATCAACTATTAAAACAAATCATTACAATATTCCACTGCAGTGTTTACAAGTAATCTTAATTCACTCATCAAGTTGAACGGATAATTCACAAAATTTGACATCTCTAAAGTCTATATGAATCTTAACAAATACAAATGCAATGTGATCAATTTCTGATGTTGAGAATCAGCAGTTACAAAGTAATTCCATAATATCAACGTGTAGGACAATGTTACATTGCACATTAGGGTTAAATAATATGTGCAACATGTCTGAATAGCTTAAATCCTACTTACGGTTTCTTCCTCCTCTTATCGAGTGGTGGTGAAGGTGATCGCTTCCTTTTCTTACCAGGGCCACCTCGCTTGTTCATCCCCCTCTCGTGATCACCATCAACTGACCCCTAGGATACAGATAAAAAACAAATGAATGAATTCAATGATTGCTAAAACTGATACGTAAATTAACAACCAAAATTTATAGTGTGCCCAAATGAATGACATTTTACAGATGTTGATTGATCTGAGGCTCAATATAACAATTGAGATCCTTGCACAGACTTATAAATTTGTCTAGCATTATTGTACTTTTTCTGAAGCATGTAGCACCTACGAAAAATGTAGAATTCCGAGATAATATCGGTCCACAAGGGAATTGATTTGATTTGATACATTTATTTAAATATGGTAAAAAATCAAGTTCAGTACATGCTGTTTTTTTTTTTCAAATGTAATTTCTTCAAGGGAAAGATCAAAATCTGTTAAAATATTATTACGCCAAATATAAAAGATCTCGAAAGAAAACACCAGTTTCACCACCTTTCAGAATCCAGGCTTTGTGCAATGTATTAGCCAGTCAAGCAGGCAATAAGCTGGCAAGCAACACCTTAGTGCATTATGACGTCATACCAGGCTGCTACTCCGAGCATAACATTGGGAATTTGAATAATGTTCTGGATTGTGACATCATACTGACAGAAATAACCACTAAAATTCCCATGTTGATAAGCATGAGCACAAAATATTCAATTGCCTGGCCAATTCAAGTTCAACAAATGGTTGAACAGCAAGAAATTCATCCACAATGTGCTGCACTCAACCCAAGTGGAAAATGAGTACCTGGCAGGAATTTATTCCTTGGAATGCTTGAGCGATTAAGTGGCTTGCTCGGCAGTTATAGGCATAGTAATAATATAACACCTAGTATCAAGCGCAGTAGAGTATATGCATATAGTGATTGCGCTATATAAATGGACATATTACTATCAAGAACCAGGTCATTGTGGATGGACAAGTCGCCATCATTATTCCTATCATATTCACCTCATCTGCTGTTGGTCGAGATGGGTAGGATCGTCTCCGGGTGCGTCCAATGGCTGGTGTAATAGCGATCCTCTCGTCTCCTTGCTAAAGTTGACAAGAGACACAAAAATAAGGATTACTGACATATGCATACACAAAAATAACCAAAAATTGGGTAAAGAAATTTGAATTTCATCAGAATCAAGGCTGGAAGTAACATTTTTTTTAATCATTAATTTCAAACTTTTTAAAATCATTTGTTTCAAAATTTCAGATTTCTGAAGTGCAGAAGAGTATACGAAAATTTTAGAGAAGCCTTGTTAGATTTTCAAAAAATATATTATGAGTTCAATATTCAATGAAACTAAAATGAATGCAAGGAATAAAAAAAACTGGACAATAAGTATAACAAATCTGAATACTTTAAAGGGAATAAGAAATCTATTAAACTGTTTAGAGAGAAATTCTTGTAGGCTCATTGGAAGATCACATGTTACTTACATCCATTTGCATCTCATAATCTTCTTCATTCATCCACTCATTGAACTCATCAAGATCCAAGATCCAATTGGCATTCACCTAAGAGTAAAGAGCAAGAGACAAGACAAAATAGAAAAAGAATTACTGGGGGAAATCAAGCCAAGCACCTCTTTCATTCCTCTTGAAATTAACTTTGATATGTCAAATGGGATGCATGATGCAATAGAATGACCTAGGTTACTTTCCACATTTTAATTTTCACATATATCTCTGATTCAGCGCACCTTCCAACAGACATTTACATTCATTGAGGTGTTCAGAAAATCTATGCATCTCTGTCGAAGAAGCGCAAACATTACTAGCCTTTCGTCTCCCAATAAACGCAAACAGAGCTGCCAAAAATCAACCATCCAAAGCAGTTCTTCCTCTAACACACCAATGTTTTCTGTTTCTGCTATTGTCATTTCGCATTGTTGTGCTGAACGCAGGATCTTAAGCTACATCGGTTCCCAGTCTGAATGTTAATTACGCGATAACTAGGCGATTGCAGATTGGCTGAGCAGTAGTCTGGCGATCTCACATGGTGTGTCGACCCATAATGCAAGATCACAAGACAACGGGTCTGAATTTAGGGACAATGTAGAGTTCTCCGTTTTGCACATGAAATTTTGCGCACGAACGCTAAACTTATGCCCTACTTTGTTCAAAATTGACATTTGAATGCACAATAATAAAGCTGTATAAAAGGAAATAAAATATATGTCATGTTACAAATTATCAACTTACCTCCCATGGTCCATCCATAGTGGCGAGATGTTCAGGGTCTCCATGTACCTCTGACGAGGGAACCCAGGTGTCGTAACTGTCCGGAAAGTACCACCAATGGACCAGAGTGGAACGCTCCTTACGTGCGATGGGTCTCAAGTATTCCTCACCTGAAACATTGAAAAAGATTTATAATTCTCAACATACAAATATTTGTAAAGTAAAGGTCTGCAAAGAATATAATGTCATCACTATCTATATTCCTTCTCTGTAAAGTAAAAATCTATACCTGCGCAACCCAAAACATACTAATATTTTTTCTGTATTCTTCGGCTTCACCAGATATTGAAAAAAATGATTGAAAAGTTGACAGTGAATAATTCAAAGTACAATCATTCAAAATGCCATAATGTATCCCACCAGTTACATTGGGAAACCCCCAATACTAAATGATTATCTGAGAATCGGCCTTGCAAGAAGTGTTCAAAATCTTTTTCCTTGATGTCTACAGGAATACCAGTTAATTGTAATGAATTCTATCATATTGTTCTCAGCATGCAGAGGATTTGATTTTGTGACCCAAAGTATCTTGGATTATAAGTAATTTATCAAGAGCAAATTTAGTTTGCTAATTCTTAAAAGTAATCATTTCTTTCAAAGTAATGAACCTTCACATTAAAAAGGTGGGGATAAGCAATGTGTACAGGATATCTCACCTTCTCCTAAAGGAATCGGAGGAGAAAACACGAGATGAGTTGCTACTTCTGGGTCTTCAGTGACAGAACCCTGCAAATGAAAACCACAAAATTACAATTCATTTCAAATAATCATTCAGCAAGTTTGTATTGCATTTGTAAACCAAATTAATCATGGTCTTTGCTTATCCGGATTGTATGAAACACTACTGTTCCTAGTTATGTGATGCCGAACCATTTTCCAATACTCTAAACTGAACACTGGTATACAACTGCCACAAATTAACTATGAGGTCCTTGGCTTCGTTTTGATTGGACAGAGAAAAAATTATAATGAAGTGATCTCATTAGACATATCAAAACAGTTGTAGTCAAAATCAAGATCATATATTAGAGACAAGTAAGACAATAATGCTTTATTTCCGCAGTCGCATACAAAATCTCATGTCAGCCATCTAAAGAGGAGCCTTGATTAGTTTATACATCTATTCTATATTGAGCATACTTTGTCTTGATTTGAAAAGGAAAACATTCCTAATCCAAGCCAAATAATACTCGAAGTCAGGGATGGGAAAACAGGTATGAATGTAGAAATAATGCCATTCAACAGACACGACAAATACAAGATACCTGGTGTCGTTTGATGATGTCGATGAGCTTAGCAGCAAGCTTGGGCTCCACACTCTTATGAATGCAGACCTGTGGCAGGGCAAAACACTTGTTCTGCACCAGTGTCTTGGAGATCTGCATGAACATCTCCACATTACGGTCCATACGTGATGGAGAGTGGAAATCAAATCGCCTCCTGTATTTCAAGTATGAAAAGTGGTAAAATCTTCTTATTTAATGTTATATTGGTCATGAATCTATACCCATATGTTATCTAATCAAAATGATGAATCTTAATGAGTAATACTATTGCGATTCTTTCATTTGACAGAATTCCTTGCTTACCTGTTACCATTTTAAATTTCAGGACAATAATAATAATAATAATAATTGAATTTATAGCGCGCTCTTTCCAAAGGATACAAATGGGATCACTAGACCATATCTACTGTTCTGACCTCAAAGTAGGATTTCATCAGGGCATCATATACAAGGCAATTTTTGTGAAGGGCAACCGCCACTTTTCTCCCCAAGGCAAAGCAATATAGAAATCCAAAGAAGGCACCAAGGCAAGTGAAGAGGGAACCGATAGAAGTTCGAGGCCTGAAATAGCAAAGTATTTTTACTTGCACTGTATGCATGCTCATAACCAGTTTCATATGAAGGCGCTTATTCTTTAATTGTAGCTGGGATCTATGAAACCAAACCAAATCACACAAACCTCAAATTTATCATGCTTGTAAAAAAAATGATTGTTCTAAATAAAGAAGAGAAACTAATTAGAATTCTAATGTATATTCATATAAGTAAAACTCAAGAATTCATAATACTCACCATCCCTGTTCACTTTTAAATCTGTAAACTGCCATTAGGACATTGCAAAGACCTCCGCCAGACTTGAAGTCCAGAAACACTTTTTGCTGTAATGGGAAAAAAAATAATCAATAATTAAATGGACATAGTTCTCAATGATCTATACAACATTTACAATAAAAATGGAAAGATATTGTATTTGTTATTGTTGAGATAGTGAATTACGGTAATTTATTGCTCAAGTTATCTTCAAACGAAAGTATTTTGGTTCGGATGAGTCCAGAAATTAATGCTTGCAAAACTATTCAAAGTTGCAGTGAATTCTAAAAAATAGAATATTAGCCAAATAATTATCAAGAATATATGTTAACAAAGAGAAAGTAAATTGTAAAAAATATAATGAAATTTACTTGTCAAGCCTGTCCAGGAGTATTTTTTCACTCATGTTACATTGGCTTTCGAATAATTCTAATTAAACTGGAGAAATTAAGTTATACCATAGAGGGATGTAACAATCCATGATGCGTTCTTACTTTATTCACCTATATTCCACTGTCTTCTTTGGCTCATTGAAAGAAGACATGTCTTATCAATTGTCATCTCAACTTTGATAATAAATGATTTGAAATTATGCATTAATTGATTTTACTTACAGGCACTCTTGTTAGAGGAGGATTGCTGACATGTCTTCCAAAAGCATCTTCTTGAAACTGGATGAGCTGAGCGAGCATACTAGCGATGCTCTTATTGGTTGGTGGCTCAGCCTGGATCCACTGTGTAACCATGAAAAAACATGTAGTGTTTTAAACATTTGAATGAGTAGCATTATATTTCATAATTCCTTTTCTGCCTTATGTGGAAAACATTTGAAAATATAAAATTCTATAAAAGGTAATTTTGGAGGACACAAGGACATGAGCAAAAAAAGTTGTTACCTTTTTCACTTATTACTAGAACCCGAAAATATGCATCAATCACCCCTGTCTTACGAGATTTACATTGGCTTCCTGTTTGCAGCTGCATGCTTCTATGGAATAGGTCCAGAATACTTATCTGAATTGTTTACTTTATACAAGCCAGCTCGTAGCTTGAGATCAAGGATACAAAATCTGTTTGTAGTTCCTTCCATAAAGACCAAATCTCATGGTGAACGCTCTTTTATACATGCAGCCTTGGTTTTATGGAACTCAGTCCCAAATTACTTGAGAAATATTTCTGATTTAATAGATTAGTATAAGGCTATGCTTAAGAAGTATTTGTTCTACAAATAATTTGCATGTCCATGAACCCAGTGCACAATATCAGATGTACGTTGTTTTCTTGCTCTTTAAAGCAGATCTATGTTCTCCATTCTGTTATTTCTTTTTCTGCTCTGTAAACACATAGGGACATGCCATGGCCCTGTGTTATGCGCTCTATAAAAACTGAATATTATTATTATTATTATTAATAATCATGAATTCTCTGGCTGGATCTTGCAAAAACATTTTCTTCTGACAATTACCCTAGATCCCCCCAAAAAGGGGGAAAAATAATATATACATTACTATGCTAATTAAATATTTTCCAATAAAAATACATGTTAATATCTTTTTTACAATCTGTCTCAAAATAAAATGGAACTTAGAAATACAGAAACAAAATATAGATGCCTCTAAATCTATAAAAACCTAATATTTAAAGGTATAGATTCGTAATGGTAAGGACGCAGAAAGTGATGTGAAACAAGCTAATGTATTTCGAAGTTGCTTTACATGCATAAATATAACTGTGTACGAAATTAGGAGAGGATTTTTGCACGTATTCTGGAGTATCATTATCATCATATGGAAGATGGAGATTTACAGGTGGTTCGATATTTAATTAAACGCTGATAAATGTTTCCCCAACATAAAAATAACACCCAGCCAGCAATACTGTTCTTACAATTTCTTTACTATTGAACAACAAGAATTGATCAAAAATCAGTTCTGGTCATCCGAATCTTGTGTTGAACTTGAAGAAAATATGTGTTGCTGTCCATTTTACCATAAAAAGACATTTAGATGATTTAAAAGGGCCAGGTGAAGTGGCGGGAAGCAGGAGGTCAGTCAAGTGCACATTGAGGCTACTTGAATGGAGGTTACATGGACTTCCCAGTTTAAAATTGTCTGTTTTATTTTATCGCGCACTGTTTGGCATGGCAGTCACACTGGATATGGATGATAAAAACGTGTCATTCACTCACTACGAAATGAGGACTTCAATCCACCTCCATAACATATCAGAAATATAGTGGTTTTAGTCCATCCTTGCTGAGAGTGCACGCATTTCTTTACACGCAAGTTCAATGTTATGGAGGTGGATTGAGGTCCAGTCCCCACTGGGTTATGCTGGGTGCAGTGAACTGAAAATGAAAAGCGATACTGTGCAAAGCGAATGGAGCTGGAGCAGGAGGGGACCTAAACTACAATTAAATATCAATGAAGCCTTCATTCTTAATATCTTTCACATGGCATTATGATATCAGCTCATTCATAAAATAAAATAAACAATAACAACGACAACAGTTAATCATCGATCAACAGACCTTGTTCATAAACCGCGGACACAGACACCCCAGCCTGCCAGTGCAGTCCCGCCCCGGCCCGGCCCCGGTCAAGAGTCCCGTGAAATTCGGACGACTGCCGACAAGCTCTAACTCAATTTTCAAACCATACTTTTTTCTAAATTTGACGAAAATGAATTGTAGAAAATGTTAAATTACCTTTTTGCAGTTTCTCTGAAGCCATGATTTGACATTATCAAGTTGGGAAACAATGTCAGCAGACTCAAAAAACTTGAAATCAGCTCCACCGTCTTTCTTTCGGAAGGCCATCTTTGTCTTTTGTGCCCCCTTTTCAATGGAGTGAACATATCGGTTATTTTTAGCCAGGCCTTTTGTACGTTGTACATTCGTAGTAGAAAATCATTATTCTACGTTGCCAATTTTAGTACAGACAATATACACCACAGAATCTACTTTCAAAACAGAGAGGCCGATTTTGGAAAAGAAAACTAAATTTACAGAAATCACTCATTCAACTCGATTGAATCTAATATCCATGATTAAATCTGCGTGTTATAATAAAATAAATAATCACAAAAATGTAAATGTACGCTTCCATAATTGTTGTTTAAATAAACGTCCGACAAACTAGTTTAATTTGACATTGGACTTTTCAGAACGTCGCACTATGCCTCACTGGATCGCTCTTAAAACGGCAAAAATTGTTTAGTCTATGAATAATGACATATTTCATATCGAAGTAGGGGTTTTCGGGGTCAAGGAATTCATTTCTGATGTTATTTTCAAGTTTTGACTACTCCAGTTATTATTAGAGACGCTTTGTTACCTTGAATCATTCTAAATCATGTTTTTCATGCAAGAGAGCAGTAAATACTATGTATGCCTAAGAAAAATATCAGACGAACAGATTAAAAAAAGTTTCAAGTTATTCCGACAAGAAAAAGGAAAGTTATGCATATTTTAATGATAATTATTGAACAGAGGTTTTCACAAATTACTGTACGGTATTTGGCGACCTGATGTCAATAAACTTACAACTACTTATTGTTTTAAGAATCAACTTTACTCCATGAATGTTTTTTTAATCTTCAAAAGGTTGAATCTAACCCATATTGATGAAAATAAACTTTTCTTTTTGCGTGAAACATTGAAAGGGGGTTAAAACAATGAACAATAAGATATATAATAAACTGCTTGCAGATGAGTTATATAACGTACGTCATATCACGTGTCCCGTTGTTGCCAATTGGCATGATAAACATTTGTTAAGACATAAAGTTGAAGCCGTGGTTAATGTCGAAACGGATGGATATCAAGTACTATATGTTCACTTTAAAAGCAACTTTCGTTAAATGAATTATAACCCATTGAGGACAGTAGAAAGATAGATTTATAGTTATAAAAAATCACAACTTAATATTTATTTGAATAGGTTCGAATCTGATGCATTTTCATTCTAGAAAAAAGTCTTTCCTCGTTCTTTTCTTTATATTACCATTTGATCATTCGTTTTCAAATAATCTAATTTTCCTCAATACACACCAAAGCACAAACACAAATGTTTCATCCAACATGTTTCAATTTTCGTACATTTGATAAATCAACATAGAAAAGCTTCATTGAATTGTAAGTTTTTCTTCTATTAACCTGATTAATAAAATGAAAATGAAAAGAGAATTACGTAGATTTGCCTGTGAATATATAAATACATAACATAAATAAATAATTTAGAATATACTTCGTTGTAATTTTGTCCATTAGACTTCTAAAAAATTTGTAAAAGTAAATACGAATACATTTCTATGTTCATTTTAGATCTTTGAAATCTACCCCTATACTCTGTCCAATTAATCATTCTTGATTAGTTCTTCTATTAATATTCCCAGTAACATCTAATTTATTATTCCCTTTTCCTTTATCATAGGGATGACATCAATTCTCTTTTATCTTTATCATGTTTATATTGTATCAATGCTGTTAAGGAGCAGACTCTTAGATAGCTAAAATGGACATGAACAGATGAATGACAAAGAATTAAACTGAACAAATTGTTGTTTGTAAAGGCTTTACCAAGTTACAATACAGGACCCGGCAAGAAAGGATTATACTATTGTTCGACATGTTCAAGGGGTGCTACATGTGCATTGTTGTACACCCAATCGAACAATAGGATTATATTTCAACTCTGGTCTTGCGGGAGTCTCCGTGAAATCGCTTATTTTTAAGCATGACATTGATTTTTTAAATGTGAATGATTAAAAAAGGCGCAAGAATGCGCAAATTTTTATTTCTTCTGTTGAATATCGATACCCTGTGGAATATAACTATTCCAAACACAGAGCGGAATTCAGTGGAACTCATTGGGTTTTGGGCTTTAGAAAGTACGATTTTTGTTTTTAATTTCTTAAACTTTGTACCTCAAAATTTAATGTACAAGAAAAAATGAAATATTATATTTTTCATACTGATTATGTTTTAAATATCAATCTCAACCATACAGATTCCACTTAAAAAGAGATCAAAGTTTCAAAACATAAAATACCCCGAAAAAATCTAAAAAATAAAACGATCTAATGGGCGTCAGTAAATTTGTACTCTATCTAGTCATATCATTATATCATATAAAATAGTCCGGTATTACATCAAAACATTGTCTAATTTATTCAAACTTCTTTGTCTATACTTTCCTAGGTATCCAAGTTTCAGAAAATACAAATTTTAAGTTGTATAGAACATTTTGAATTTTTTGGTTTTTTGCCGTTTTTCGAGCGCTTCGAGCCATAGTGCGTCGGTCTAAACGTGTGCATATTTCTGTGTCATACCCAATATGGTCACTGTGAGTAGAAGGGACAAATGACCGGGACAAAGTAAACAATTTCATTCAAACATTCACAAAGCGATTACAAAAGAAAGTCCCAGGTGCCACTCTTGTTCAACATTTTTCCACAGAATAACTTGATGAAAATTTATTTTGTGTCCATCTTAATGCTTGCATGGATGTACTTTGTTCCAGGCCTTTGTCCGTTCAGCTCTTCTTCTTCTTCTTCTTCTTCTTTTTCTTCCTGTAAGTGTGCATTACATCTAAGGAATATTGTCGCACAGTTGGTTGAATTTCTCGCTAACAAAACATGCTTTGAACTCTAAAAGCCCTCTTGCATAGTGATTTACAAATTATTTACAAAGTCTTTTCAGGTGAAAAGGAACATCCCCAATTCTATGATGAGCATTTTAACAAATTGTATTTCAACCTTTAAAACGTCATCAACTTACTACTCCCGAGTGAATTGAACAAAAATTATTTGTCGTTATTTTTCTTAGCTCCTTCTATATTTTCACAATCACATTGTCCAATAAGGCTTCTATAAAATTCTAGATATGCATGGGGATTCTGCGCATTTTGTGAGATCTGGGGCCTGTAACATAAAAGAGATACAATTAATCTTGTATGATTGATTGCATCTCTTTGGTACACATTTTGCCATGGACTTACGATAAATATCTATTGCAAGTTTTTTTGCATCTTTTGTTACAGGCCCCTGGTGCAAATAACAGGCGCGCACC
>BQKZ01009372.1:0-13448 GCA_036244855.1 Temnopleurus reevesii
ACGCATGCTACATCAAACAAATGTTAACATTTTAACTTAACATGATATTTTTCTTAATTTAAGAGAAGAGATGGATGGTAATCTCTGCAATGGATTCAGACATGAACGAAAGTCCATCTTTACCCCAGTTTGACGAAGAGCTCACTCCTAACTACGGCTACGTTGGAAATTGGGAGGATGCAAAGGCGTTGAAAGAGTTCTTTGAGTTACGCAAAGCGCTGCGCTTTCCTGCACTGAGGACAACAACCACTTTTGGGAAGACAGGTTAGGTACATCTCAATTCTATCACAATTTTGCTTATTCAGATGTATTTAAACAAATATTAAGGCCCTAGTCACATTGGGCCCCGGAAGCAACACGAATCAAAACTTTGTTCAGTTCACTGTTAGCTGCTTGTGAACAAACAGTCATGTTGAATCGTGTTGCTTCCGGGGCCCAATGTGACTGGGGCTTAGGAAGCAATTTACCTAGAATAAGATAGAATACTTAAAGGCTGTCAATAATATCAATATCAAGATAATTCATTTTTTACAAAATATTTCTATTCATTTAGTTCAAAATATTTATGATCTCTCTAATAATAGAATGCAAGCCAATGAGTGTGTAGGCTTGATTTGATTTGATTCCATTTTTTGTGATGAAAATTAACGCATTAATCCAACAAATTATTTTAATGATTTATTACATGTTAATGAGCATCAGGCAAGAAGCAAGACAGTCCAATTTTTATTTTTTAATGAATTTATTGAGGTTTGAACCCATGACCCCACCATACCCTTGACATAGACACTACTGGGTACTGGTGTACAGCAATTTTAGCCATTTCACTAACTTTCACACCATTTCACATATTAGCGAGTTGTTATTTTCACATTTTGAAAGAATTATGCATACAAGTCTATCGGCCTTCTAATGAATTAAATTTTGTTGGGAATTCATAGTCGCAAAATCTGCAAAAATAAAAACCCAGCAAAATTCCAGTTTTTACCCTGTAGTGAAAATCCAATTACCAGACGGCATGGTAATATTGAAATCTTGCACCTGAAGGAAAATACACGCATGTTGAAGCGCAGCAAATACGGCAAATATGGATTGTTTGGAATGATGATGAGATCTAAACTTTTCAGATAATGATCGTGATTCCAAATATCTGAAATATGTTGACAAAGTTATTGATTGTGAAATCGTAAAGTGTCTGGTAACTGGATTCACCAATATACATACTCTCATGCTTGCTTTTCTATGCGTTAATGTTTGCACAGATGTCTTTAAAGGGCGGAGGAAGAAGATCAAATGGTCAGAGGCTGATGATTACGTGGCCGGGGGTGCTATCCCATACGATGGTATACCTTTCATCGTCTTAGATAAGAATATCTATGAATGCGAGTATGGAGTGGATCACAAACTCAAGAGAAAGGAGGGAAGGAGGAGCAGGCATAACCTGGAGGTAAATATCTTATGATATTATTACTGGATTCCTGGGCGCAAATTCTGAAAATCATGTTATCTTTTATGTTAGTAATGTAAATAGACCACTTTCATAATGTATTCAAATTTTATGCATGTTTCTTTGTCAAATGCACAATGACAAACTATTTGTTCAACTTATATAAAATAATCATTTTTCAATAGAAGGAATGTGTATAGCATAAATTGGTTGTTGCTAGGTTGGTCAAGCTACAATGTCTGTCCAACCTAGCAACGTCAATGTATGCAGCCTTCTGACTTTTGTGCTCTTGACAGCTGAATACATATTTCATCTGAGGGCAAACGTGAATAAATCTGAATACATTACGATAGTGGTCTATTGTCATAACAAGTCAAAATCACGTTGCACCATTGGTTAATATTTGTATGGTGTCTTAGTGGTTGCGCAAGGTAAAAAGCGGAGACCTATGTGCATCCACCAATAAGAAGCGCTCATTGCGTGCAATTAGCGTTTGTTATGACAGTTAACATCGTTTCTCTTAACACAGAAGATAACAGTTTTCAGAGGCCCAGAGATGCTGAACTTCCTGAATATGCATATGAGAATAGTACAAAAAGGTATCTTATGCCCCCCCCCCCAAAAAAAAAAAGAAATAATTTTCTAGTTGATAGTATACATAAAAGTAATCCCCATGAACATTCCATGCCATAATAATCCCCATGAACATTCCATGCCATTTTTTTAGTTCACACAACGAAATAATGGAATGGACACACGAAAGGACGTGCATGCCTAGCTAACAGTAAAAAGCTTGCATGTAGCCTAATTTGGACGTACGGAGCCTAACTCGATCGCTAACGAGCTGTTTATTTACTTCTCACTCCTTAACTAGTAATCTGCATTATTTGGGATAAACTTATTTTTTTATTAGTTTTATGTACCTAAGCAATATACAAATTATTTTGTTTAACCTCAGATACTGTTTAAGATGTAATTCTCTAACCAGCTAGTGGAGCTCATGCCTTAAATTTCAATATTTGAAGGGCAAGGTCACTTTTGTACTTTGTGCATTTTTGTGCTGCAACACAAATGGGGAGGGGAAAAAGTGGCACCCAAAATAAACAAAGCCAGTGATGAGTGCATTTAGGGTAATATGTAGCGCATCCAAGACCTGGCCTTAAATGGCCCTTGATTAATTTATGTCCTGGGGCAAATATTTCTCTCATTAGAATATATTTTGTTCAGTCGTTTAGTGATTTACATGTTTATTTCTGTCTTTGTGTTTATTCCGGGATGTTGGTACCACCGAGATTCTCACTGTTAATCAGATCAACCAAATATTAGTGGGTCCAAAAGCATATCTTAAAAAATCAACATGTAGAGCAATTACTTTGCAGACAAAACTGAAACGAGTCCTGTGGTAACACGTAAGTGGTTTTGTTTGCATTTTTGCACAACTACAAACATCGATGGGAAGCACTCTTCTGGAGTACACGCAATAACCAGAATGTGCTTTCTATTGTTTGAGATAATGAGGGTGTTACACAAATTGGTAAAAAAATGTAAATCTCGATACGATCCTTCCTTTAATTCAAGAAAAATATTAAAAGGAGGATAGTGATCTGATAAGCAAGGAAAGCAGGGGGAAAGTTACCCTCAAAATGTCACCACAATACCCCCACTAGTAGCATTGCAGGGAACCTTATCAGTTACATGTACATGTACATTACATGTACCTCACCTTGACTTTGTTGCAACAGTGATACTAAGGTACTAAGCTTATTACTTTTTTAATATCAGTTTATATAAAAATGTAATTTCATATTAATTATCCTTACCTAATGATTTCTCCTAACTTTTCAGGAGAAGAACAGAGATGAGGTAGAGAAATTAAAGAAAAGGAACTGCCCAGCCAAGATCCGCATGAAAGAAATCATGAAGTTTCCTGATTTTAAGGTACAAATGAGTATAATTTTTTTGTTGATTACTATCAATATGATTTTATTCTTTTTCATTATTGTTTCATATGTAGCATCATAAATTACATGCATTCTTCTAACATTTGCATTTTTGAACTAACAGATTGGAATATTTATGATGCAAATTATGAAGAAAATCCTCAATAATTGAACTAACAACTAATCTAGTGATCCCAGTTCCTCTGACTTCCTTCTCTTTTTCTATGTTCTTCCGGCTAAGCGCATAGGGACTTTCGCATGATTGTGTTATACGCTATATAAAAGTGTTTCATTATTATTATTATTATTATTATTATTATCTTCCCTTAGTCGAACTCAAATTTTAGTCAAATCACCTTGGTCAAGGCTCTGTCTTTTCAAAGTCTTGTTGTCTTTGCATTCTATAGATTCTACCCCTGATTAGATCAATTTTCTTCAGGACAAATGTATATCTTTTGTCCCTATGATGTACAGTTGTCCCTATTGATTGACTCTAAAATGTGATAAATTTTGTGTATCCTGTCATGTCGTTAAACACCGAGGATTTTTTAATCACATATAAATACAAATCAGTGAGATTCAACGTTCTAAACTGCATTAACATATGCAGGCAATAATTTCCCCATTATTGCATCACAATTCACTATGCATTTTAGCATAATTGCTACACAAAAGATGATTTGTATAGCAACCTTTAACATAGAACTGTACAGTAAAGTGTTTGAATTTATCCCTCAATGTCTAAAATTGTGAATCAAATGTGAAAACTAGGAATATTCCCTGATATACCTTGCATAATATTTGTGTTGTTGCTATGTTTAGATTGATAAAGACACCCGGTACAACAGGAGCAAAATAGCAGAGATGCTGTCGATAACCATACCAAAGGGTGAAAGAAGAATCTACATATCCTTCCCTGCAGACAGTGAACATCGAGGTCATGAACTTCGGAGTCAGGTGAGGATTGTAATGTTCATATGAAAGTCAGGGCATCGTGATCGACATGACTTCCGGTTGCAAGTGGTCACGGACGGCGTGTTGCGTATTGGCAACAACCATATTTGAACATTTTCTTTTGTTACGCACCTTGCCAAGCTCAGAAAGTCGGATCACTTGGTACAACTTTCCGATCTATGTTGACGTCGCGTGTAACTTTGAATCGCCCCCTGTTCGGCTTTGATTCTTCTAAAAATTTGCGAAATGCATACATTTGCGATTGCCGGGCTTCGAGCTAGCGAAATATTAATTACTCACTCGCTATTCCAGGTTAAAAATGCAGTGAATTTTCTGTTTGCCACTAGAATACTCCCTCTGAACGTCATGTTGCCCCGCCTTTAAAGACTACATTTGGGCCAGATAAATCTTGTATTGATTGAAAGCAGAAATATGAGACAAAAATGAACCACAAATAAGAAAGTTATATATGAATGTTTCAATTATATTACTTAATAATAGGTTTTAATGCAAATTGGCAACTTTTGGTTGTGTCTTATTTCGTTGGTCATAAGCTTTTTTCTGCAAGTTGTCTGTTATATTGTTTTGATTTAAAATCCCCATTTCCACCCTTTAATGCAAAATCATTTGACTATTGAATAGACTCTGTGTACAGGATGGTTCAGATAACAAGCATAGGAAAAATAGCGCTCATAGAACTGGTCGTAAGAGCACTGGTTGTAATTTACTGTCTTGTCCAAACTATTATGATATTATTTGGCTTTCGCAAGTCGATTCTGAACAATGCAGGACATAAAATTTATGTTTGCGTACAAAATTTTGTGTGCAAAATGGAGAATCCTCCGTCTTCCCCAAATCCAGGCAAGTTATCTGGCAATCCTGTGATGTTGAGAAACGTACATATCATGATCGCTAGACAATAAATCTGTCAAACAGCGATCGCTAACAAAGGCTAATTAATAGAACCGATCTCGCTTGGGCTACCGTGTTCAGCACAAACATGCGAAAAAACAATTTAGGGTCTACGGAGAACGCGAACGGAGAGAGGCAAGAAAGGCCAATGCTGGCTGATTTTGTGCCGCTACGTTAGCGTAGTTCGAATTGTGAAAGCACACTATTACGGCTGCAGTATTTCACAGTTACACTATCCAGCTTTGATGTTTTTGTTATCCCTAGGTATGTGCACTGAAGCAGCATGGGAATGAGAGGAGGGGTTGAGCTCAGTAGATGACATCAGTCTGCAAAGTAGACTCTTGAATGAGTTCTTGTCTTTATCCAAATACCATTTGACCATGCGTGTCCAGGCATACTCTGATAGGAATAGAATCATTGACTTCCTGATGACTAGACAGGTGTCTTACCACTAGACCACTGAGAAGCTTGCTTACTGCAGTAGGTTTGATTTGTATAACCGAAACAGGTATTTGTAGAAAAATACAATTAGAATTAGATTCTTCGTTCAAGGTTTCAGCTAACAAACTCTGGTAGGATAACAGTTAGGATGGTTCATATCCAGAGGATGATATTTTAACTTTCCGACTTTGATATGGTTCTTATCCTAGGTATGTGCGATGAAGCAAAATGTGGATGAGAGGTTGCTATATCTGATAGATCATCTTGTAGAGGACGGGGTGAGCTTAGTAGATGGCATCAGTCAGCAGATAAGACCTTTTGTTCAAGATTATTCATGTAACAAGCAAGGGAAGATCACATTGAAAGTTCTTCCACATTTACTTGTCCCAACCATGATGATGGTAAAAAGTATATTCTATTTCGCATTCTAACTATCAGACTTTGATGTGCTCTTTATATCCTTAGGTATGTACAATGAAGCAGCATGTGGATGAGAGGTTGCTATGTCTTATAGATCATCTTGTAGAGGAGGGGGTGAGCTCAGAAAATGGCATCAGTCAGCAGATAAGACTTTGTGTTCGGGATGCGTCATCTAACAAGCTAAGGAAAGATCATTATATAAGTTCTACCAAAGGGTGTGAGTCCTACTGATTTTGTCTATATCAGGAACTATTTATCATTCTAACTGTTCAACTTTGATGTGATCTTTATATCCTTAGGTATGTGCAATGAAGCAGCATGTGGATGAGAGGTTGCTATGTCTGATAGATCATCTTGTAGAGGAGGGGCTGAGCTGAGTAAAAATCGGCAGATAAGACTTTTTGTTCAGGATGTGTCAGATAACAAGCTGTGGAAAGATCACATTGAAAGTTCCACCTAAGGTTGTGAGTCATTCTGATTTGTCTATATCAGGAACGTTTTCTCTTTCTAACTTTTCAACTTTGATGTGCTCTTTATATTCATAGGTATGTGCAATGAAGCAGCATGTGGATGAGAGGTTGCTATGTCTGATTGATCACCTTGTAGAGGAGGGGCTGAGCTGAGTAAAAATCGGCAGATAAGACTTTTTGTTCAGGATGCGTCAGATAACAAGCCGTGGAAAGATCACTATATAAGTTCTACCAAGAGTGTGAGTCTTACTGATTTGTCTATATCAGGAACTATTTATCATTCTAACTGTTCAACTTTGATGTGATCCTTATATTCCTAGGTATGTGCAATGAAGCAACATGTGGATGAGAGGTTGCTGTGTCTGATAGACCATCTTGTAGAGGAGGGGGTGAGCTCAGTAAAAGGCATCAGTCGGCAGATAAGACTCTGTGTTCGGGATGCATCAGATAACAAGGAAAGCACTGAAGGAAATGATGCACTATCATGTCCAGAAGATGGTGATATTAGGTAGGGATATCCGGGCAGACCTGCCAATCCCACATTTCATTCTTTAACTTTTTCTTTCTTTGCAGATAATACTCATGAATTGACAATACATGCTTTTACAGTTGTTCATATCAAGTAGCATTGTTGGTAGTTTCCTTGTAAGGAAGTGATCTCAAGCAGTGTAAGCAATGCCCGCACCGGTGTGTACTAGAAAACTACCCACAATGCTCCCTGGTATGAACGACCGTAAAGGCAAATATTCTTGACTTTGATAAATATTTGCCAATGGTGTGGTTCACAATGACACACCTTTATGATATGGTAAGGACTTGTTGTTTGCTGGTGGTAAAGGGATATTTTAGACTGGAAAATGCCTATTGGAGGTGCTGTGGTGTAGTGGTCGTGACTCTCGCCTTTCAACTAGAGGGCCGTAGATTCGAATCCTACCCAAGGCGTCAATTTTTTTCAGCAAGAAATTCATCCACATTGTGCTGCACTCAACCCAGGTGATGTGAATGGGTACCTGGCAGGAATATTTATTCTTTGAAATGCCAAGTGCGCCGTGAATGGCTGCCAGGCTAAAGCCAGGGTAATAATAATGTAAAGCGCCTTGAGCACTCAGCAGAGTGGATACGTGCGCTATATAAATTGCATCTATTATTATTATTATTATTGGTATCTTTTGCACTGATTGTAAATGTTGATTTTGTCAAGCATGAAGATTATTTGGCCTAGCTGTTTATTCATTATATAATAGTGTAATATCAATTCTGCAACCAATGGGAGAGAATTTCTTTATGTAACTATGAGTATTGATTGATTGATGGGAGCTAATTGATACAGAAATGAATGGGTAGTTTTCAAATAACATGACACATCTTGGTGAATATTCCAAATCAATCATTTACAGACACTTTCAAAATCCATGGATGTTCAATGAAATGATTTGTCTGACTTTTTCAAAGCTTTCACAATGATTGTTATTCTTCACTTACTGGAAATTAGCTCACCGATGTTTGAGATAGATTTACTTTTAATGATAATATATTTTTGAAAGAAGCATAACTAAATAATGTACAAGTATTTAATTAGTGATGTAATAGAAAGCATTGTTTGTTCTATTCTTTAAGCTACCATGTGCAAGCAGCTCGTGTGATCCATACATACTCCAAGCTCTCTCCCAGTGAACTTGAGGACCATGTTTCAGGACTGAGACTGCTTGATAAACATCACTGCCTTTTCTTCCGCAAACAGTCTGCTACGGTAAGCACAATACACCTGGGGGCGTTTCATGAAACTTGTCACAGTCACAAGCTTCATGAAATGCCATCCACTAGGCTGTTTTACTGAGATGTTTGAGATGATCAATTAAATTAGGAATGAGTCCAGGGATCGACTTTAAAGGTTGCAAATGGCTAAACTGCAAGAGGCTCCTTGGAAAATCAGTTGGGTCTTTAGTTTGGCTGACTCTCCAGCTTTTTTGATGAAATGATTTTCATGAAATTACAAAAGTAAAGTAAAGCTCAAGCCCTGGAGTCTATCCCAACTAAGATAGGGTGGACCAGATGTGCAGATGTGGCAAAATGCAAACTTTTCACTAACAATTTGTGTATTTTAGTGGTGCATTTGTATTTCAAGTTTAGCTCATGGAAAAAAAATGACCAAAGTAGCCCTTACATACTTGATTTGCAAGCATGTACTCTGTAATAAAAAACATTATTTTGCTTTTTTATGCCTCCGCCACCGTAAGGTGGGGCCGGAGGCATTATTTTAACCCAGAGTGAGTCATATGATATTGGCAAATAGTATGGCACAAGCCTGAGGATTTTCATTCCTTAGACATCCTTCAAATGAAAATTTGTAAAGAAATTAATCAGTCTCATGAACAAGCAGATAGGAAGGATATGCTATGATGTTTTTAAATGTAATCTTAAAACTCACAACGGGACATAAGTTGCCGGATATCAATTTTGTGATTGAACTTCTGGAAATCAGAAATTTACCACTATATTATAATGATGTAATGTTCTTCTCCACCAGGTTTGTTATATTTGTTATGTTTTGGCCTAGCAGGTCTCTGAAGAAATTTACAGTGTTTTTGAAACATTGATATAGATGAGGTTAAAATTTGAATTTTTTAGGTAAGATACATGAAAAACTGATATATACAGTGGAAATTCGTAATACAATTTTCTTAATATAAAGAGGTAATAGTTTGGTCCCAGCTTTTTATAACTTATTGTTTTTTAAACCCTGCTTTAAGGAGATTACTGTTGTGACAGTATTTTTGATGTTCCCAAATATCTCATCATACTGAGTTTCCACTTTACTGGGAGAATCTATAAATGATGAAATGTTAATGGAATTCCTCTCTGTTTATTTCTAGGAATCATTACTGCTTGTCCATCAGTCAGTGGATCAAAGAGAGACCCTTGCCAAAAACCATGACGGTAGATACATCATAGACTCTACATGTACTACAACTCGGTTAGTAGCACAAGCTGTAAAAGGGCAATTCCACGGTAACGGGAGGACATTCAGACAAAAATGTTAAAGTTAAAGCAAGAACTGCAAGAAAACTAGTGATGGAAGAACTTTTCAAACCTTCAAACATTTCAAATGTCCGTCCATTTAGCGTGGAATTGCCCAAAAGCTTATATTTTGGCATACATATATGTTAGCGATTAGGCAGGTTTACTAATAGATTCAAATTTATGCATGTTTTTAGCCCAAGAATGTAATTACTTGGTATTCCTTAAACCTGTTTGCAACAATTGAAATACAGTACTTGGAATGCAGTAGATAGATTTCCGATTGATATTTATCGTAAATTTAATTGCATCTTTTATGTTACAGGCCCCTAGTCGAACAATCATTCTTGCATTTTATCTGGCGTCTTCATTGATTTTCTTTTCATTACAGAAGTGCACTTCCTTTGATTCTGTTTTCTGTTCAACGAGATAGACGTCATCAGATTGTGGGATCCGCCACCTTGCAGACGAGATCTTCGAGCTTGATCCAAGAAGCGTTGGAGATTCTGATGTCTTGAACCCAGACTGGAAACCAGTCCTAGTCAAACAATCATTCTCCCATTTTATCTGGTTTGATCCTTGATACTTTTTTTTTTTTTTTTTTTTTTTTACAGAAGTGCACTTCCTCTGATTCTGTTTTCTGTTCAAGGAGATAAACGTCATCAGATTGTGGGATCCGCCATCTTGCAGACAAGGTCTTCAAGCTTGATTCGAGAAGCGTTGGAGATTCTGAAGTCTTTGAACCCAGACTGGAAACCACTGAGCTTCACTGCTGAGTTTCAAGAAGAGGATATCGAAGGAGTGAAAGAGGCATTTCATGGTGATTATTATAAGAGATGATTTTATTAAGGATGTAGGGAGGAGCAGTTGATATTAACACCCTATCCTCATAAGGGAAGATATTTGTTGAAATGCAAAATTTGCGAAAGTAAAACCACTGTGAAAATTTAAGCTTACACAGTAAAATTTTTGGAACAGTTTCATCAGATTGATCGAAATACAAATTTTAAAAAGTTCTCTAATTCCATCAAAACTTTACTTCTTTTGAGAGTTTTAGTCTGGCACCTTCCTCAGACCATTGCAAAATGATGTTCTCAATATTGTAATGGCCTTGAGTCACTGAGTTAGCGATCACTGAATCAGTAAGTGTCGAACCATAAACACTGAAACTGTCACAGCAATCATTTGAGAATATGGAGGTTTCGGTTTCATTCGTCACTGTCACATTCGACCGGAAGTGGTACGTCACAGTTCTGCACATCTGCTCACTGTTACATGTGCAACTACCTTTGACATAACAATAAGCAGACTCTCAAAACTATGATGTACTACTTCCAGTCGATGTGCCCTTCATCACAGTTGATTGAAATTGAAAAATCCATAATGTGATTTAAGAACATCATTCAATTTGAAATAATTCCTATTTCCTCCAACATCTAGATGTACCAGTGCTCCTTTGTGATTATCACCGCATCAAGGCCTGGAACAAGTGGATCGCGGAGAGAAGCAGCAACCGGGTTGGAAGCAAGGGCGCCCTCTTTGCCATCCTGGAGGCCATGTCAAACGCCAGAACCAAGGAGATTTATTCTGAACTGGAGGAGCAGTTGTGGAGTAGCCAGCATTGGAAGGAAGATCAAAGATTACAAGAGTGGTTTGGGAGCAGGTGGCTGCCTCGTCATACAGTAAGTGCTTCATGTTATTATGATCATAAATGTTAGAACAAAGTTGTGATTGATTTGATTCATAGTGATAAGTCCGCTAACATGTGAGATCCAAAATCTGATTGTGTGGTTTTACAATGAGTACTTTCTTTAAATGTTAGGTCTGACATTGGGAAATTGTTAAAATAGTTTTTATGAATAAGGTTTGCGGTTGCACCATGCGGTATATGGATCTTTCAAGAAATAATCCTGAAAAATACTGAACAAAAATTCTAAAAAAAAACAAAAAAAAACCAGGGGGCATTCTGGGTAGAGTTGATAATTGTCTCTTTCATATGTTTGCTACAACCTGCATGCCCTAGATTTTTCTATTAAAATCATTTTTTGTTGCTCTTTTTAAGTTTATGATGAACATCAGAAGGCAAGACAATTCCAAGGGGAACATTCAAAGTCCTTATAAAGTCATACAGTCCAACTACGTTATAAAGAGTACCGATATAACAAGATCTCATTATAACAAGGTAGTTTTCGGGGTCTTATCTCTTTGTATTTTATTGTATTTTGGCCTTGATATAACAAGGTTTCGATATAAAGAGATAATTTCTCTGGTCCCAAGGGCCTCGTTATAACGAGGATTGACTGTATTTGTTTAAGTTAGCCCATACAAATAGAATCATTCTTTGGGATATGTCAATTGTTTTCTGGGGTATGGGATGAGTAATAAGGAGCAGGTTGGTGAAAAGGTTTTCGGGCTCTCACTATTTTGGTAGATTTGCTACAGTCAAACTTCGTAATAACGAGGTCCTTGGGACCAGAGAAATTATCTCTTTATATTTAAACCTTCTTATATCAGCGCCAAAATACGATAAAATACAAAGAGATGGGACATGGAAATACTACCTTGTAATAACGAGATCCCATTATATCAGTGCTCTTTATAACGAGGTTGGACTGTATTTTGATATATATATTTTTTTTTTGTATTTTAATATCTTACTACTAAGGTCAACATTTCTAGTTACACATATATTCTTGTAAAAACTTGAAACAGTTGTTGACAATAGGATTTCATATCCTAGCTTTCTCTCTTTATTGTACAATTTTGTTTATTTCAGATGTGGGCACAAGCATTCTTCCCCAAACCCAATCCTTCTCGTAAAGGTGAAGTCGATGAGGATGACGTCACCAATGAGAAAAAATCCTCGCGTGAGCGCTGTCTGCTCTCCTTACAAAGACTCATGAGCATCGCTGAGGATGAGGAAACCAGTGAGGACAATCTCGCTCATCTTGCCGCATGTTTGGACTCCGCCGAAGAGAAGTATGTTTGTCTCACTGCAAAGCAAGGAGAGGATGCAAAGGAACTGGAGGAAGTGGAGACAGTGGTTGAGCCGAAGCAGGTGGAAAAGGATGATTCCATAGAGAATCTTGATACAGGGAGGACAAAGAAGAGGAAGATTGAGATGGAAACTGTGGACGCAGGGAACATCGAGGTCAGCCAGGAGCCAATCTTTCTGGACATGTTTGTTCAAGCAGTGGAGATCGTCTACCGCAACCAGGAGAATGGCAGTGAAGAGATGGTAGATGGCGGAGTCCAGGAGTATGCTGCAGACCAGGCCCAGGAAATGGTTTCGGTGGAAGTCCAGGAGATTGTTTCAGGTCAAGGTCAAGACATGGTTTCAAGTGAAATTCAGATGGTTCCAGGTGAAGTCCAGGACATTGTCCCAAGTGGTGTCCAGGAGATGATGACGGGTCAACCCCAGGAGATTGCTCCATGTGAAATCCAGGAGATGCCATCAAATGAAGACCAGAACATGGTGGTACCCAGTGAAGCCCAGGATATTGTTTCAGATCAACCTCAGGGGCTGGTCACAAATGAAGTCCAGGAGATTGTTCCAAGTCAAGTCCAGGAGATAATCTCAAGCGCAGTCCAGCAGATAGACCCAAGTGATGGTCAGGGGTTTGTTTCAGCTGAAGCCCAGGACATTGCTTCAGGTCAACCCAAGGAGTTGGCCACTAATCAAGTCCAGGAAATGGTTCCAGGGGAAGTCCAGCATATAATTTCAAGTGAACTCCAGCACATAGACCCAAGTGAAGTTCATGGGCTTGTTTCAGCGGAAGTCTCTCAACACATGGTCGATAATGAAGTCCAGCAAATTGTTATCATCAATTCCGAAACTTTTGACTC
>BQKZ01009372.1:23609-35431 GCA_036244855.1 Temnopleurus reevesii
AAAAAAAAAAAAAAAAAAAAAAAAAAAAAAAAGTAAAAAAACACCATTCAGGTTGGGCCAATTTCAGAGGGTAGGTAGGTCTCGGGCATTCAACCAATTTGGGGAGATCTTACCTGATTCAGAGTGTTCCTCAAAGGAAGGAACAGGAACATTAATAATTTATGTACCAATATAAAAGGCAGGGGTGAGCATAATTCTACATTATTTTTTTCTTACCTGAGGAGCAGCTTCGAATATTGTGAAGTCCCTCTGTAGATGCTCGTCTAATTCCAAAATTGCAGCAACGTTTCCACATCTGAAGTACGAATATGGGATAATAAAAGAAGTAAATCTACAGTGAAATGCAGTAAATGAATATAATGGAATGAAATGAAGAAAAAGTAAATAGTAAAAAAATAGTGAATAAGCTGTATAATGTACAGCACAGGAAAAAAAATACAGGGAAAAAAAAATTGTTTGCGACAAAGTTTCATAAATTATCTGATAACAAAGCACTGCTTGTGTTTTTTTAACAAGAAATTTGACCATTTCAAGTATTAACGTTGTATACAGTTTGTAAAGAAGCTCTAAGTCAATATGGGAAACTGAATAATGAAACATAAAAATAAAATAAAGATTATTCAAGCAAATGCATTCACATGAGTGTGTAATGATAAGAATTTTTACCAAGTTATTACAAAACTATAGTGTTGAACACTAAATATACATAATATATTTCATTAGTATTTCATACCGCTGTCAACTCTAAGATTGGGGCAACCTTATCAGAGATGCCAGCCTTCCAGAACATGCTTGTGGACATAAATTAAAATGTAAATCACCAAACAGCAACAAGACGCACATGAAAAAATGATTTTGATTGACACGTTCCAATCAACTGCAACTTGCGATCAATTGCAACTTTTGAACAACACCCCCTAAGACTGTTTTGGGACTCACATTTAAGTTCCGCCCTCATAATTCTTCTGCAAATTTTAGCTTTACTGACCTGTAGCAATAGTTAGGGGCAGACCAGACAGTTAGCACGGTCTCATTAAAATGCCACTTATAACCTTCAATCACTAACTGATGTGCTCTACAGATCATGTCAATGTTATTAGCTGCGTTGAACTGGCTGACAACATCGCTTCCAAACAGANAAGGAGATTTATTCTGAACTGGAGGAGCAGTTGTGGAGTAGCCAGCATTGGAAGGAAGATCAAAGATTACAAGAGTGGTTTGGGAGCAGGTGGCTGCCTCGTCATACAGTAAGTGCTTCATGTTATTATGATCATAAATGTTAGAACAAAGTTGTGATTGATTTGATTCATAGTGATAAGTCCGCTAACATGTGAGATCCAAAATCTGATTGTGTGGTTTTACAATGAGTACTTTCTTTAAATGTTAGGTCTGACATTAGGAAATTGTTAAAATAGTTTTTATGAATAAGGTTTGCGGTTGCACCATGCGGTATATGGATCTTTCAAGAAATAATCCTGAAAAATACTGAACAAAAATTCTAAAAAAAAACAAAAAAAAACCAGGGGGCATTCTGGGTAGAGTTGATAATTGTCTCTTTCATATGTTTGCTACAACCTGCATGCCCTAGATTTTTCTATTAAAATCATTTTTTGTTGCTCTTTTTAAGTTTATGATGAACATCAGAAGGCAAGACAATTCCAAGGGGAACATTCAAAGTCCTTATAAAGTCATACAGTCCAACTACGTTATAAAGAGTACCGATATAACAAGATCTCATTATAACAAGGTAGTTTTCGGGGTCTTATCTCTTTGTATTTTATTGTATTTTGGCCTTGATATAACAAGGTTTCGATATAAAGAGATAATTTCTCTGGTCCCAAGGGCCTCGTTATAACGAGGATTGACTGTATTTGTTTAAGTTAGCCCATACAAATAGAATCATTCTTTGGGATATGTCAATTGTTTTCTGGGGTATGGGATGAGTAATAAGGAGCAGGTTGGTGAAAAGGTTTTCGGGCTCTCACTATTTTGGTAGATTTGCTACAGTCAAACTTCGTAATAACGAGGTCCTTGGGACCAGAGAAATTATCTCTTTATATTTAAACCTTCTTATATCAGCGCCAAAATACGATAAAATACAAAGAGATGGGACATGGAAATACTACCTTGTAATAACGAGATCCCATTATATCAGTGCTCTTTATAACGAGGTTGGACTGTATTTTGATATATATATTTTTTTTTTGTATTTTAATATCTTACTACTAAGGTCAACATTTCTAGTTACACATATATTCTTGTAAAAACTTGAAACAGTTGTTGACAATAGGATTTCATATCCTAGCTTTCTCTCTTTATTGTACAATTTTGTTTATTTCAGATGTGGGCACAAGCATTCTTCCCCAAACCCAATCCTGTTCCTAAAGGTGATCATGATGCTGATGACGAGGATGACATCACCACTGAGAAGGAATCCTCGCGTGAGCACTGTCTACTCATCTTACAAAGACTCAAGAGCATCGCTGAGGATGAGGAAACCAGTCAGGATAATCTCGCTCATCTTGCCGCATGTTTGGACTCCGCCGAAGAGAAGTATGTTTGTCTCACTGCAAAGCAAGGAGAGGATGCAAAGGAACTGGAGGAAGTGGAGACAGTGGTTGAGCCGAAGCAGGTGGAAAAGGATGATTCCATAGAGAATCTTGATACAGGGAGGACAAAGAAGAGGAAGATTGAGATGGAAACTGTGGACGCAGAGAGCATCGAGGTCAGCCAGGAGCCAATCTTTTTGGACATGTTTGTTCAAGCAGTAGAGATCGTCTACCGCAACCAGGAGAATGGCAGTGAAGAGATGGTAGATGGCGGAGTCCAGGAGTATGCTGCAGGCCAAGCCCAGGAAATGGTTTCGGTCGAAGTCCAGGAGATTGTTTCAGGTCAAGGTCAAGACATGGTTTCAAGTGAAATTCAGGAGATGGTTCCAGGAGAAGTCCAGGAAATTGTCCCAAGAGGTGTCCAGGAGATGATGACGGGTCAACCCCAGGAGATTGCTCCATGTGAAATCCAGGAGATGCCATCAAATGAAGACCAGAACATGGTGGTACCCAGTGAAGCCCAGGATATTGTTTCAGCTGAAGCCCAGGACATCGTTTCAGGTCAACCCCAGGGGCTGGTCACAAATGAAGTCCAGGAGATTGTTCCAAGTCAAGTCCAGGAGATAATTTCAAGCGCAGTCCAGCATTTAGACCCAAGTGATGGTCAGGGGTTTGTTTCAGCTGAAGCCCAGGACATTGCTTCAGGTCAACCCAAGGAGTAGGCCACTAATCAAGTCCAGGAAATGGTTCCAGGGGAAGTCCAGCATATAATTTCAAGTGAACTCCAGCACATAGACCCAAGTGAAGTTCATGGGCTTGTTTCAGCAGAAGTCTCTCAACACATGGTCGATAATGAAGTCCAGCAAATTGTTATCATCAATTCCGAAACTTTTGACTCATAAAGCTTTAACAAGCTGTGTATCGGTTTAGACTTTGATTTTCTTTTCTGATTTCTGACAGAATGACACTGCTTTTTATGCGAATGGTCCCCTTGTAAAATAAGATCTTTATTTCTATTTATGTTTTATATATTTTGTATATGACATTCTATGACCATGAAGAAACATGAAATTACAATTCAAGCCTACAGTGATGACTCTAGCAGGCAAAACATTTTATTCTCGTTGGTCGGCAAAGAATCAGAAATTTGTGTGACAATTACGCATTTCTTTGCAAAGTCAGAGGAATGAAATATCTATTGCCTGCCGAAGCCATTGTAAAGTTTTCAATAGAAACTTATTTAATTTGTTCTCTTATTTTGTTCTCCATGTGAATGTTGATTACAACTGCACCTTCAGTTATTCTGCTTTTAAACTCGTTATGCCAGATACTATGTGTGAAAATTAGAGGTCTACGAGGTAGAGAATCGAACAGAAGTTTTAGATGTATGTTAGTACATTGTATTGATTTGCAATTTGCAAAAAGATGAAAAAGAAAAAAAGCTATGCGTCTCTTGCAGGCGAGGGTTGTATGGCATCCCATTATAATATTGACTATTTCTCATGGGGCAAATACAAAAATGTTTTCCAATGAATACCATCAAACAGATGAGGCCATCTGTTGGAATTTTTCTTATTTTATTTTTTTGTTAATAAAAATATTTAAGCACAGTTCATTTGGAAAATGAAAGAACCATGAAGAATTGTTTTTTACAGGTCTTTTTTTTAAATTGTCACTGGATAAATTTGTCATGAGTTTGTCTAAATGTGAGTCTAATATAAAGGGTCAGGTCTGTGGAGGACAACCAAACATATATGGCCTGATCTTGAGATGTCTCTGAAGAGTAGTTTAACCCATGGACTCCTGAATGCTGTAATTCCCATAGGCGTTGTGCAGGGACTACTCGGTTTCCAGTAGTCAATCGGTTAAATCCAAATTGAGTTTCTATTCTTAACAAGGGCTCTTCTTATCGAGGATCATTCCAGGCTGTCAACTTTCTTCACTGCCATGCAAATACTGGAAGCTATGATTTTGTACAATAGACCACTTTCATGATGTATTCAAATTTTATGAAAGCTTCTCTGTCAAACGCACAAAACCTGATACAGTCAAACCTCGTTATAACGAGGACCTTGGTACCAGAAAAATTATCTCTTTATATTGAAACCTTGTTATATCAGGGCCAAAAAACAATAAAATACAAAGAGATAAGACCCCGAAAACTACCTTGTTATAACGAGATCTCGTTATATCAGAGCTTGTACTTCTTGTCTATTGGATTGAGCGCTGGAGTATGTAGTACATGCTTTTGCTTGTCATAACTTTGATAGCAAGTGTGTTATGGTACATAGAAGCCACTGGGCAAGTTTCAGTTTGTAAAGAATAAGTATTGCTCTTTATAATGAGGTTGGATCGTATAAAATAATCCTATTTCAATGGAAGGAAAGTGAATAGCAAGCAGTAGTTGTTGGTAGGTTGCGTTGGTCTAGATATGATGTTTGTCCAACCTAGCAACGTTAATGTATGCAAGTAGCATTCTGACTATTGAACTCTCATTATCTTCTGGCAGCTGAATACATATTTCATCATGGGGCAAACATGAATAAATTTGAATACATTATGGAAGAAGTCTATTATGCCAGTCATAAACCCCTGGGGTGTTAGATAAAGCTCATTAATCTTTATTTATAACTTTTTACCAAGTGCATGCTTTGCATGGGCAATCATAGCATCAAAAATGTGAATTGTTCCTAAAAATGCATGAGGTGTCTACCATATTCCCATGAATACAAGGCTTTCATTTCAAGTGAATGGCTGAGAGTATGGTTATTGTAGAAACATTTCCCCAAGTCGAAGTGATTTTCTTAGAAAAAAAATTATTATTTATACCACTTTTAAGTCAAATTTCTCATTAGTCGAACAGATATTTGTGGCCCCAAGAGTTATCTCTAGTTGGCAATAATGCTATAGTAAAAGTATGTCAAAAGTTTGTCATTGTGCACTTATTTTGAAAAAGAAAAGTGCATAAAATTAGAATACTGGTACCTGACAAGAGTGATCTATTTAATCCCACTTAAGAAAATGAGGACGACTCAGAGCAGAGACATATTAAGTATTTCAACAGAACTGATTGAGGAAGAGTTATTGCCCAAGTTGAATCGCGAGGGACCACAATCTAATGCAAAATAACATATGTTTTATATGACTTGTTCAACAAATTCCCATCAACTTATGGCAATTATTCCACTAAGACAGAACTCTATACTGTGAATGCAGTTACCGGACACTTCAGGATTTCACAATTAATAACTTTGTCAATATATTTTAGCTATTTACAATCATGAAAATCATGAAGATAAACTGAAATGTTTTTAGATCTCATCATTATTCCAAATTTGCCATAATTGCTGTGCTTCAACATGCACGATTTCAACATTCGTTCGGTATTACCATGCTGTCCGGTAATTGGATTTTCACTATACGGCACTAAGAAATTGAAGTAATGATGAAAAGTGACACACGTCTGGGAAGAAATTAGTACCATTGGGTTTTTAATAAAATTCCGAGTGGGCTTCCTTCTAGAAATTTACAGGTCATTTACAAAGGCATCCTAAATCAATGAAGAAATGGAGGAAGAAACCATTTGGACATTTCATTAAAATTGAAACAAAGATAAATGATAATACACATATTTACAATAGCGGGCAAGTAGAATGGTGATCAATTTGCCCAATCATGTGGCATTACAAGAGAAGAGGAGGCAAAAGAAATGTATCTATTAACCAGAATCTTGTGCAAGTTAACATGACAATAAAATCTGCTTGCAGTAATAATTGACTTCAACTGATGTTTCTTGTAATTAGAAGATTAAAAAATGACACAAATATTGCTCAATAAATTACAATAGGTGCCATGTTGTTGACTCGATGAAAAACAAAGAAGAAAACTCTCAGGTGAAAACGAACATGTTACATACATTGGCAATTAACCATCATAAATTTCCCTAATAATTCAAGCAAATTTAAATAAAATTTCAACCAATTCATTACAAAGCTACCTTCATTGAGATGGAACTGGTTTACATGGAACTCTCAGTATACAAAATATCTATTTGTGTGCCCTATCACCAATCACCCCATAATACTGCTATGTTGTTCATAAACTACTCATAAAAATCTAAATTCTTCATGGGAGCCTATCTATGTTGTGCTATTATTTCTAAAAGCATGGAGTTGATATCAATGTTTACTATACCGTTTTCACAATGCAATGGTTCTTTTGAAACTCCTCAAAAATGTTGGTATGTCACAAAGCTATCATATGAAAACAGGAACAAAATATATGGTGCAACTTTGACAATAAAATAGAATTAAAAAAGGGTTGATATTGCAGCCTGGCATGAGAGCATGTTACAATTCAAGCCTGTAAAAATGAGGTAACTTTGATGCTCTCAGCTTTATTTTTTACCTGACATACTGCAGGGCATGTTGCTAGAAGGTTAAAATTGATTGCAAGTTATGTCAGGAACGCATTCTGTCCATAAATGAAAGCGCACATTTCAATATGCTACTTATTAACAATTGTCACTTTCAACAGCACCCCACACTTCAAAGTAAAAGCCATGGCCCAAACTTCAAGTGTTTTAAAATCAAGGAATCGACTTGTGCGCTTACCGCTAGCGTACGCTAAAAAGTGAATTTGGAGAAGGAACAAAAAAGGACTTCTATCAGCAGATAACAAAGATCAAATGATTGTCAGTCCATTCTTTACTCCTACAAAGTCATCGGTAATCATAGAACCATGGGCATAATCTTCATCAATATAGAATCTTATCATTTGCCAGTTCCAAAATAACATACGTATGTCATCAAAACTGCAATATCAAATAGACCGTGAGCTCAAGAGCCATTCTCAGTCATATGTGACAAAAACAGTGAATAATCATTACTTTACCTAGCAAGAAATTGCAAACATCTAGAGATATAAAGCCAAACTTAAAATGATCAATAACAATGTTTTGTAGTCTTTCATTATCTCTTGTCCACAATAAACTCAGAGTCAGAGGTCCATTAATGAATGGGTCACATGTTCGACTTCACACAAAAACATTATTTTATAAATTATTTTTTATCAAATTTGCATGAATCTTACGATAGTTATAACTAAGTAATTTAAGAGACATGACTGAGAATGACCCCAAATCAAATTAGGATTGAGGTCAATATGATTCATCATGTAAATAATAGCAATTATGGTGATGGCCTGGTGATAAGGCCTAAAATTGTTTGGTTGTCCTAAAAGCATAATACAGTCAGACCTCGTTATAAAGAGCACGGATATAACGAGCCCTCATTATAACAAGGTAATTTCCCTGGTCCCATCGCTTTGTATTTTATTGTATTTCGGCCCTGATATAACAAGGTTTCAATATTAAGAGGTAATTTATCTGGTCCCAACAATCTCGTTATAACGAGGTTTGACTGTATTTGGAAAAATCTGATTGGTTAGAAAAGAGATAATTTAAAAATAAAAGTGATATGCATCTAAGTCTGAGTAAACTCAGAGACTAGTTTTCAATATCAAATTGATATAACCCTTGATGTGCCCTTTTTGCATGTACACACAAGCAAAAAGGCAAATTTCTGATAAGAGTAATATTTGGAAAAAAACCCTGATGGGTTAGAAAAAGAGATAATTGCCATATAAAAATGCTAACCATCAAACTCTTAGTAAAATTAGAGACTGGTTTTCAGTACCAAATTTAATATAACCCTTAACATGCATTTCTTGCATGTACAAGCAAACAGAAAACAGCCAGGCAAATGGCATGGATATGGTCAGCCAAGGACAACCAAACAATTCTTTCTAACAGTAAGGAAAGGAATTACAGTCTAACCTCGTTATAACGAGGTCGTTGGGACCAGAGGAATTACCTCTTTATATTGAAACCTTGTTATATCAGGGTCAAAATACAATATAATACAAAGAGATGGGACCAGGAAAATTACTTTGTTATAACGAGAGCTCGTTATATCAGTGCTCTTTATAACGAGGTTTGACTGTACCATCTATAAATTCAACTTCAAGGTGACATACAATATACATGCATACAATTAGGTACAAAAATTACGCGTACAAGAATCATCATAGGAAGCAAACGTAATGAGTCTGAATAGTTTGATAGCCTCAAGTCTGTTGTCGGAGAGGCCTCCCCCTGAGCTTACATGTATCATAATGCTAGTCCAGCTGTGGACTCTGTAGTCTGTTAGCACCAGTCTCTGCATGTATTCCTGCCCTGAGCTCGCAAGCTACACGCACAGAGTCACATACATCCCTCTCATACACAATCCCACTGATTGCAATATATCCCCACAAATCGCGATAACCCACGAATCGCGCGACCCCACAGACTATAATAGAGGAACATGAATAGCAGAGTGTATGAGACTCTTCGTGTGTGTGTGTTGAGGGCAAGAATAAAGCAGAGGCGGTGCGGGCTAGGGAAGTGCTAACAAAACACAGAACACAAGGGTCTCAACTAGACTATCATAATGCTTGATCTAGGCCCCTGTCACATAGGAGCCCAGAAGCAACACGATTCAACATGACTCTTTTTTTCAGTACACAGTTAGCTGTCTGCGAACATAGATTAGTGTTGAATCGTGTTGCTTCCAGGTCCTATGTGACTGGCGCTTTTTTTGCTGATTAAATCAATTTAAGCAGAAGGGGCAAAGGCCTGGGACAACATAAACAACCCCCATTCATACATTCACAATAGTGAGATGGACACAGAGGGTATTTCCATCCTTACTCTGTGGAAAAATGTTAAACACAAGTCACACCTGGGACTTCCTTTTGTAATCATAGAGCTATTGAAAATGCCTGAGGAATTGTTTTTTACTTTGTCCCTTCTGCTAACAGTGATTCTCTTTAGAAAATGTAATTATAATGAGTATACCTGCAAATGTTCACAGGTTCTAAGGTTTGTGTTGCAATTGTAAAAGCACTACAGTTGACAGAATTGTATCAGTTTCATTCTTCCTGAACTCTTTAGCCATGTTCACATCACACCCCATTGGTTTAACTTTCGAATAGCTCGGGTCTAAATGCTAAATGACAATCACTCAGTCTCGGGCTAAGTTATACCTTGCAATTGGAATACGGGCATTCGGGTACAAATTTGTAGGCATTATACAGCAAAGATCCATTATAAATTCATGTTAAAAATCAAGTTTTATGGGGTGCTGATTGAGTAATAATGATATCAAGTGCAAATTAAAAAAAATACTTTAATTCTTTATGAGGATGTGAATTCCTCACTGATTTTGATGAGTTATAGTCCGCAATACATAATATTAGGTTTTTTTTTCAACTTTCCAATTGGCATACTCAAAGATCATACCATTCATTTTCTATAAAATGGGTTCAGCTGGATCTGGGGCCTGTAACATAAAAGAGATACCATAAATGGAAACTTAATCTTATCTCTGTGGTACACGTTTTGCCATAGACTTACAATTAATATTCATCGCAAGTTTAATTGCATGTTTTATGTTACAGGCCGCACGTATTTTCGTTATCATCTTGGTCAAAATACAGTAAGATTTTAGAATATAGCATATACAGCTTATACCGCTAATGCAAAACGAGTGCCCCCTCTCGGAGTACAGAGATGCCAACCATTTCAGAATATGTTTGACGATAGAAGTTACAATGTGAATCACCAATCAGCCAAGCCTGAAGGTTTCTCATTAAATGCACTTCATGAATATTCCCGAACAGTTGGCAATTCTGTGATTACAGACCTCAGAAGACTTCTCCTGCAACCAGCAACCAGTTCTTACATTACACTATAAAACATTTCCCCCTCTGAATACAAATAAACTGACCAAACTCAGATACAAATGCAGAAAATAAACCCTTGCTATAACATTCCACTGTTTGAGGTGAAGGAAATCTGTTGTTTTTCCTTTTGATAATTGCAAATATGCATAAGTAACAAAAATTTAGAGCCCACATAAGTTTCTTCTTTTTACATTGCAATTAATCTTCTGGTTTTATAAATATAGTAAAAGTACAAGAATAACTCCATAAGAAGCATATATGATATTTGATGAACGTTATTCTGAAGAGAGCTGTAGATGTAAGAACGTAACTCCATGGGTGCTTGAAAGGGCTAAGGAACCACATTAATGATGTAAGAATGGTTTTAATTTGCTCTGCTTGCTATACCAAACTCCTGCCACATGGATGATTTAGTATGATGTTAAGACACTCTGGCCCTTTAAACTGGAGGTCTTGATCAAAGAGTGTTGACTGACTTGACACAGGATCTAAACATCTATACGGACCAGTGAGGCGGTTATTAAACCCAGTATACATGAAGCAATTCCGATCAGGCTCTCCTCGTTTCAGACAAACTTGCGTAGAAAATTTGCTTCTCCAACAGGTGCCGCAATCGTAGCAAATTTTCACCACTCGACGCAGAGTTACAAATCACATTACAAGCCTATGACAGATTGAGTCTCTCCCTTGTGATGCTGGCTCAAAGAACCGCATCAGAGTTGGAAAAATATTGAGATCTCATCGCAAGAAGACATACGTTGCAGTATAAAAATGATTGAGATGACCTTTGATCACAGGAAGTAGTCTGGCTGTGGTTTCTTGGCCGGTATCCCTCGCACCTCCTGCAGTCAACAAAAACAGGTGGATGTTTGGTTAAACTGGACAATGATTTTGAAGAGAACTTAAAATCACAATAGTCCCCTAGCCAACTACAAGAATGTCTATGCCACAAAACAAAATTAATACAGGCATGATACAATTTTCCCAAAAATTATGCAACTTCTGAATCTCTTTGGATAAAATGCACTATTTTGTTGCGTCGCTTGAGAATGTTCAATTAATGAGGTCTTTTTTGAAAACATGTAAATGCTAGCCAGGGTCGAGGTCATCAATGATTCTGGACTGAAATCCCATAACTGTCAATAGCTTATTACCTTGCTTTATTCAGGCTTCAAAGAGAAAGGGTACAAAGGTTGCAACATGATGTTATAATTAATATCAAGAAAACACATGAAAAGCAGATTGATAATTTGAGGAAGCGAAAAAAAATTGTTTGTGGAGGAATTACCTTTTTGAAAAATTATTCAGTCCGTTTGAATAAAAAAGAACTTCGCATTTATTTATTTTCAGAACAAATTTCATGTAGAAAATAAGACTAAGAATGGAGTAAGAAGCAATATAGAATCTGAAAATCACTTTTCAGTTTGTATTTCACATGTTTCTTAATAATTTTGCTGTGATATTTGTTAAATTTGAGTGAAAAGCAAA
>BQKZ01009373.1:0-15836 GCA_036244855.1 Temnopleurus reevesii
TTTTGTTACTTTTTACTGTGATTCTCCTTGATATCGCTTTGTAGAAATACTGCTGAAATTATCAAAATTACGTTACCAGCATTCTTGTGAAATAATCCACTCCTTCATAGACTTGCGTTCATCTAGTCAGCAGAGCTCAGAGGGGGAGCTCATTGATTTACACAAAAAAGATGTGCAAGGGGTAGAAAGGTGGCTTATTTCATGATTTGTCCAAATCACCCAGTAAAATGATAAATATTTGATCTTTAGTAGTGAAATATGTGATATTATTTTATACAAAATCCTACTTTTCTTACAGAAATTGACACATATTTATTTTATTTTATGCTGTGCCACACATTATTTATTTACAATGTGCAGTAGCTCCTCTGCTTTTTTTTAACGAAGTGAAAATTCTTGATAATTTCTAAAATTTAGAGGGCATTAACTTGTGGTATTTTATGATCCTACAGAATTGTCCAGCTATGCTACCAAAGTTTGCGCCCCTGAACACGCCCATCCACCGGCGCGTTGAGACAGCTGCAGTCCTAGTATGGTGGTTCATTTTTATGTGGATGAGGATGGCCGTTCAACTCTTCCTGGTGGTTCTACTTTTTACAAGGTAATGATAATTTCCATAGCTCTGGGGGGTTGGAGGCGGGGGAGGATGGAGTGAGCAGCACATTTTAGAGGGTATTTTATGATCCTTAAGAATCGTCCAGCTATGCTACCAAAGTTTGCACCGGCCCCTCGACACACCCATCCATCGCCACTTAGAGACAGCGGCAGTCCTCGTATGGTGGTTCATTTTCATGTGGATGAGGATGGCTGTTCAACTATTCCTGGTGGTTCTACTTTGTACAAGGTAATGATAAATTGGCTTAATCGCAGTTTAAGTTCCCAGAATTTACTTTGCACAGTATCGTTTTATTCAGTGCACACAGTAAGGACCTCAATCCACCGCCACAGACTTATGTGTAAAGAAACGCGTGCACTCTCAGCGAGGAGGGACTTAAAATATGATATCGCCGATAAATTCCATAGCTCGGAGGTTGGGGGGGGGGCACAGCACATTTCTTCGGCATGCATGCACCCAGGATTTTGAAATGGGGGGAGGGCAAAAAGTTGAGCCCCCCCCCCCCATTTCAAAATTTCAAAATCCTGGGTGCTCTCTTCGAGGAGCAAACAAGCCAAAAAAATGTCATCACCTAAAATTTGGCGCCATTTTAATGCTAACGTTAAGAAAACCTTGGAGTTGATGCGTCTGGTAGCAATGACAATTTCAAACACTTGGCTCAGGCTAGCTACCAGCAGAAAAGAGGCCAACACATGGCTGTTCTCATATTACAGACCTCATTCTGCCAACTCCTGCTCGCCTTTCTTTATTCTTTCTTTACCTTTCTTTTGCTTCTTAGATCATCAGTGAGCATGAGGATATTTTTTTACACTGCCTAAATTATTGATATTCCATATTTTTGTATTGTCATAATCAGGGTCAAAATACTTTTTCTAATTTATGAGGGCTCCTTTTACATTTTCTGTCTGAAAATATAGCCTATGTAATATATTTTGTGGGGCTCTTTTAAAGTTCACGGGGGCTATTTCTTTAGGTTTAGAGGGTTAATTACCCTTGGCCCAGCACATTTTTTAAGCCGATCATAATATTTTTCTATAGGTATTTCTGGGTGTCCTTCCTACTGATGGGATGGGCGTACTATGACCGCGACACGGCCAAGAAGGGCGGACGACGTTTCGACTTCATGCGCCGCAGCGCTGTCTGGAAGAAGGTGACTGACTACTTCCCCGCTCACCTCGTAAAAACGTCTGATCTCGACCCCAAACAGAACTACATCATCGGGGCCCACCCTCACGGGATTATGTGCGTCGGTGCATTCTGTAGTTTTGTGACGGAAGCGACTGGTTTCAGCGATCTCTTCCCCGGTATTAAGCCCCATCTATGCACACTCTCCGTCATGTACACGTACCCAATCGCTAGAGATTTACTGCTTTCTGGTGGTAAGTATATATCGAAATACAGGAATAAGGGTGGTACATAATTTTTTTGCAGATTTTTCCAATTTCACTCAAATTTAAGCTTACACCAGTTTTGAAGCAAGCTAATATATCCGGCATGTTTGAGTATAATGAGTAAACAAAGATATTGTGTTTAGCAACGTAGGAAAAGCTTTTTTTTAATTTGTTGAAATATTTTTTGCGATATTGCATAAGAATCATTATTGATGATAACTTTGTTAGTAAAGGTACAGTGTTAATTTTAGTGGAAGCCTGAATGCTCATTGATTGCTACATGTACATGTACGTAATGTTGCCAAAGAATTTGCTGTGACCGACAAAGTCGCTATAGAATGTAATTAGGACATGTCGCATAATAAAAAGTAAATTGTTTGTTCTAATTGAAATTATGAACATTTGATTTCTGTTCATGAAAACTTCCAATTAATTCTAAAATGTAATGTAAAAGATTTATGTTTTTCATAATTCTTAGCATTTGCTTTTCTCTTTTTACTATTCCTTTTCCAGGTATGTGTGATGTTCATAAAGACAGCATAGACCATCTTCTCGGCCAATCAGGGCCCGGGAATGCTACCGTCATTGTAGTGGGCGGGGCTGTGGAAACTCTGGAAGCTCGCCCCGACAACCATGCAGTGTGTCTGAAGCAGAGGAAAGGGTTCGTCAAGAAAGCTCTACAACATGGGTGAGAATGATATAGTTTACATTAAATGCGAAATGGTAGTCATTTTTCTCGCAATATACTGTCATGAAGAAGCAACTGATGTGATTACTCTCACAAAACTTAATTGCTAGCCTAATTACCTAGGATTTCCAGGGATGTGTCTGATAAAGCTGTTTGTAGAGGTAAGCACAAATTTATGCTTGAATTAGGACCTTTTCTTGCACTCCTGCAAGTTGTGCTTGGATAAAAGATGCTGTAATTACCTTGGTATGCCAGCGATCACATTTTTGGAAGTACTCGCAAGATGTGATCTCTTTACCAAGGTGAATGTGTGATTTTTATCACGAAATGTAAGTACACAAGTTTTTAAGTACTATTTAAACAAAATTTCCAAATTTATCACAGTACATTGCGAGAAAAATTCTTACCCTCTACTAGAATTTATTTACGTTATATTTGCCCCTTAAGCACTATATAAATGTTGTTGCTTGGCAGGGCACAACCAAAAAGAACTGATAATGGATGAATGCATATAATATCAGATTGGACCCCAACACAATACACCTGAAGAAGAGGCCAACAAAGCAGGAGATGGATGGACGACCTCAAGGAAAACGGCAGTGTCACATGGAAAAGACTTGCACAAGAAAGAAGGAGATGGTATATTGATGAGGAGGCCTTCCGTCAGCAGTGGAGCAAAATAGGCTAGATAGAAAGAAATGTTGTTATCTTTAGATCCAGCAATTATCTTCCAAATTTCCTAACACCCATTTTTAAAATTCATTTTCCAGTGCCCATCTTGTTCCATGCTACACTTTCGGCGAAAATGACCTCTACACTCAGTACCCAAGCATCGAGGGTTCTTGGACCAGATGGATCCAGGACCAGACCAGCAAGATCCTGGGCTTTGCTGTCCCTGTCTTCCATGGGAGAGGCGTCTTCCAGTATAGCTTTGGACTTCTGCCGTACCGGAAAGAGCTAAATACTGTAGGTATGTTGTCGTGAAAATGGAAATGTTTTTAAACTGAAAATTTGAACAAAATCAGATGAGAATGACCTCTACACTCAGTACCCAAGCATCGATGGTTCCTGGACCAGATGGATCCAGGACCAGGCTAGCAAGATCCTGGGCTTTGCTGTCCCTGTCTTCCATGGGAGAGGCGTCTTCCAGTATAGCTTTGGACTTCTGCCGTACCGGAAAGAGCTAAATACTGTAGGTATGTTGTCGTGAAAATGGAAATGTTTTTAAACTGAAAATTTGAAAAAAATCAGATGAAAATGACCTCTACACTCAGTACCCAAGCATCGAGGCTTCCTGGACCAGATGGATCCAGATCCTGGGCTTTGCTGTCCCAGTCTTCCATGGGAGAGGTGTATTCCAGTATAGCTTTGGACTTCTGCCGTACCGGAAGGAGCTAAATACTGTTAGTAAGTGGTCAGGATTAGGGAAATATTCTGTTAAATGTATAGGCGTTTTTGCATTGCCTATTTGAAGATTATTATACACTATGTTGAAATATTCATAACTGTCTTATGTTTTGCAAATTTTTGAAACCTAGTTCTTCTGCTTCTTTTTCTTTTTACCTTTTTTTCCTCTTCTTCTTCTCTTTCTTTTTCTTCCTTTTCTTCTCCTTCATCATCATCATCTTTATCATCATCATCATCATCTTCATCATCATCATCATCATCATCTTCTTCATCATCATCATCACCATCATCATCATCATCATCATCATCATCTTCATCATCATCATCATCATCATGACCTCCTCTTCGTAAACATGTATCCTTCTTGTTCTCTCTCTCTTTCTCTCTCTCTCTTCGTCTTCTTTTCCTTCTTATTCTTCTTTTACTTCTTCTTCTTCTTCTTCTTCTTCTTCATCATCTTCTTCTTCATCTTCTATTTCCCTTATGTAGGTTCAACCAGTCTACTCTTGAGAATGGCACCCAACGAATTACATTACATTACATTACCCTGATAAAATAAACATTTTCAATTTAATAAGATGCAATCCAGGCTTCGCAAGAGACCTATGATCACAAATTTCAATTGTACTTTGATCTCTTTTTTCCTTAGTTGGTAAACCCATCCCTGTGAAGAAAATGGAGGAACCCACATCAGAAGCTATTGAAGATCTCTGGCAGGTTTACATTGAGGCCCTGCAGGAGCTGTTTGAAAAGCACAAGGTCAAGTATGGTGTCAGGGAAGACCTTAAACTACAGGTCAAGTGAGGTCAAGTGAAGTCAAGTGAGTTCAAGTAAGGTCGGGTGAGGTAAAATAAGGTTAAACCTTAAATCCGGTGTTGGTGGAATTATGAGGTTATGAATATTGAGATATTGCGATGTCATGCTCCAACTTGGATGAAGATGGCATAGCATGACCTTACACTTTAAGTTCAGTGAGGTCACTTTGGGTCAATTGAGGTCAGATGGGGTCAAATAAGGTTAAACCTGAAATCAGGTATGGTGGAATTATGAGTATCCGAATATTGAGATAGGTTAATGTGATTTCATGCTTCAACTTGCATCAAGAAAGTCCCGCATGACCTTATATTTCAAGTTCAGGAAGGTCACATGAAGTCGGGTGAGGTCAAATAATGTCAAACCTGAAATCAGGTACGGTGGAATTATGAGGTTATAAATATAGAAATATTGAAAAGTGATTTCAAGCTTCAACTTGAATCAAGATGGACTGGTATTACCTTACACTTCAAGCTCAGTGAGTTTACACGAGGTCAAGCAAGGTCAAGTGAGGTCAGGTTAGGTCAAATAAGGTCAAAATTACATTCTGATGGTCTATTGAGATAACTTTGGAGGATATCTTATACTTTTACTCAAATCAAGTTATAAAAGATAAACTGTGTGAGGAACAACTCCAACAGCATTATGCCAAACACAGTAACATGCATGCTTTTTATTTTTTTGCAATACTTACGCTGATGGCTTGGGCAATGTAATCCCTACCTTCAGAATTAATGTATCTCAGAAAGATTCAAATTTATGCATGATTCTTGCCAACGAATATTGTTATGCGGTATCCCTTGAACTTGTTAGGAACAATTGAACTTCAAATGCTCAGAATCAAGTTTGCATACATTAATTGTTGCTATATCGGGCAAGCCTCAGACAAGCTTTCAGGTTGTCAAGAACAACCATATTGCACAGAGAAGGCATAAAATTTGCATCTTTTCGTAAACGTTGCCTATATATAGTGCAAGTGTGAATATTTTGATACCTGTTATATTTTTTTTTTAAAAGTAGAAAAAAGGCAGAATAATATATATGGCCCGTGATCCCAATATGATTCCATTTTCCTGATTTTTTTTTAAAATAGAAATATAAGGTAAGCAAAAAATTCTGATTTGCACCGTAGCCTTATGAATTGTATAAAGGACAGAAAGTATTGTATATTTCTTTGTAAAATATCAGTATTATATTTTATCTTGTATATTTCCAAAGTTGATATCAAATTTTACTACCTCTCTTTTATTCAAGATTTATAAGTGTGTGAGTTTTGAATTACGGTATGTATCTTTCAAGGCGATTTTTTTTAATGTAAATATTTGATGTTTTTAATTCTTGAAATGTGTAATACAATGTTGATATGTTCGCATTCTAGAAATACTACATGTATATTGAAATTGCAATTTGATACTATTTGACAGTGGAAAGTGGAATATAACCCTAATCGCTTCTTGTGCAAAAAAATGAATACCAGTATTAATTGAAATTTGAGCAGTATTCTGAAAAATCTGGTGATTTTTTTTTTTATTTGCTGATGAAAGTGCCTTTTTACCTCCAAAAAGTATTTATCATTTTCAAGGAAGTAGATAATAAATTTTATGAATTGTATATTCATTTAAATGTTCTATTCATTGAGGTTGATTCTTTTATGTAATAAAGACCGTTGAATTTATGTATGATGGGGTCACATTAATTTGTATCCTTTTTCTAGAGCATTTTTGGATCGTGGTACTTAGCAAAATATATCTCGTAAAATACAAAATTATGTTTTTAAATCTTGGCACGAAATGAAACTAGATATTTCAGGCTTTAAATATTTCCAAAAATAAAATTAATCCACGAAAGAATCACGGAGATATCGCGATATCAAAATTCGATTGACGAAACGATCGCATCGCTCCATGCTGGAAAATGGCGAGAATTGTCAACAAACTGTGTCATATAAATTCGCACGCCCCGTTTTGAACAAGATTTACCATAAAATTGCTTCCATCTAAGATGCAAACTTTACAGTACTTGACCACGAATTATCAAGGAATCGAATGGTATGTCTGCTTACTTACAAATTTGATGATTTCTGTCTGAAAATTGGAAGGATTCACTTCAGTGTCGCGAGACCCGTGTTTTTCTGCAAATGCAAGCAAATCTGGCGATCTTTTGGCAATATTTTCAATGTTTTTGGTCCTTTTGCTAAGAAAATTTCCAATTTAGCCAAATAAACAACGCTCTTTACGATGGTGATGTTAGATTTGCAATATTGCATTGATTTTGTAGAAATTCACAAGATGTACGAATTAATATGATGCGCGAATTAATGTGACAGCACCATACCGTAAAACGGGGCAAACAGGGATGTGAAGTGGGACAAAACCATGCACAAAGACTATGGGATACAGAATTTGGTTGTCAATATAATAGGTTAAAGCCCATGTATAGTTTTGGTAAAGGCGAATATTTTGATTGCTAAATTTTGTCTTCAAATCTACTTAGAATAAAACCTTATCTCATGAACATATTCTACAAAAAATTGTGCAAAATATTAACCAATTTTGGAAAAGTTATAACCTAAAGTGTGGGAAATATTTTAGCGTCGTAGCGCACGACGCTTATTCAATATTTTCTTTTTTGATAAAGGACAGCTTCTCATGAGCACAATTGGATGAAAATTTCAGAATTTATTCTTTGTGTATTCCTTTTTAGCATGCTTTAATAAAATCTTGGAAATAATTTTGTATATGCCCGATAATAAGCAAAATATTTTTGTAACCAAGAGAGGGCGCTAAATACGATTTAACGGTCAAATTCAAATTTTTCAAAAGAAATCACTCGTAGAAAAATATGCTATGGTCTTGAAATGTGGATAGAAACTATATGTCATGGTAAATATCCCCAAAATTCACAATTCTATAAACTTTACCAAAACTATACATGGGCTTTAAAGATACTTTTTCTATGAGATGTGAATCATCTATGTGCCCTGTAATGGGAGAGCCCTTTCATTATGCCTTGTGTGGAAAATATCTCAAATTGAAAGCATCTAGCTGTAGCTGTAAATCACATTGAAGCAACGTTTCTAAGTTTTGTCTTCCGTCAACTGGCATTCCTGTTCTCCCTTTTTTATGGTGTGCAGAATTATGTCATGCAGTGCAAGTGAGAATATTTTTGCTTACCTGTACCTGTTGTCACTATAACTCAGGGCTATCAGAGCACAATGGGATCACTTGATCATATTGATTGTTCTGAGCTTCTGTATTGGTAACAGGTAGCAAACAGTTCTGACTTGCCTTGTATTTCAATTTACCATTCCCAGAGATGCTAACCCAAAATCATATTCCTTGCTTTTTCTATACCCTTCTGCTCCTAAAGGGGTACTAAGATCTGTAGATATTTATGAATACAGAATTAATATTCAACATCACGATGCCATAATGCATCACAGGTGTCTCCATGGAAAATGAAATTTTCCACTGGTATTGTCTGTTCAGGATCTTCATTTACTAGAACTAATGTTTTTAGTGCATGATGACCAATCTGCCAAATTGTATGGCATATTTATCTTGTTTTCTGATGAAAATAGTCTGTTTAAAAGTTAAAGGTTTTCACAACAGGTGGGAGCGCTTTGGTATTTTATGTTTAGAACAATTGCTATTTGAGTTTGGTACCCCTTAGCCAAATGTAATACACAAAGAATACAATTTTGGGGTTGGCATCCCTGCATTCCAATACACCCAATTAATAAGTATTCAAACCTGTATATTACTATTATGTGTAGTATGTATAGCACATTTTGATGCAGTGAGATGTTACACTGTCCTGTATATTACCAAAGAGGGCACACTTCATCTTTAGAAAATTCTTGTCAAGAAATTAACACATGTGTGTTGCTATAACGTTCCAATAGATTGCAAATCAACTGCCAATCAGTCGCAAATTGGCATGCACATTTCCATTTGGACGATTTATGCACTTTTAGAAGACTCTCATGAAACAAAGGTTTTGATTGGCGCTTGCAGCTGATGAACTACAAATTGCAATTGATTGCAACTTTGTAGCGATACCCCCTTAGGGAGAAAATATAAAGTGCAATTAGAATTGTACATCTTTCTACATTGTATGATTTCAATGATTGTAATCACTTCCTTTCAAAACTGATATTTCACATTCAAAGAACGTATTTCTGAATTTCTTTGAATCATGAATTGGAAATGATAGGAAGCCTTCCTTTTTCTTAATTAAAGCCCCAGTCACATAGAAGCCCGGAAGCAGCACGGTTGAACTTTACTCTTTGTTCAGTTCACAGTTAACTGTTTCCAAACAAAGTGTTGTGTTGAATCTTGTGGTTTCTGGGCTCTATGTGATTGGGGCATTAAGTTCTACAGAACACTTACATAACCAATAATGACTTTATGTTCATCTAATAATTGATAATGACTATTTGAGAGTATATCTATCTTAGGGTTGAAAGAATGATACAGTATATGACATCCATGTTTTATTATTATCATTATTGTTGTTATTGTTGGTATTATTATTATTATTACTGGTTTTGTGATATCAAATGGAATACAGTCTAACCTCGTTATAACAAGATCGTTGGGACCAGAGAAATTACCTCTTTTTATTGAAACCTAGTTATATCAGGACCAAAATACAATAGAATACAAAGAGATGGGACTATATGGTCCTATGCACAAAAAAAGTTGCGTTTTAATGCAAGTCAGAAAATTTAATGCAACTCCATTTTCAATCAATCAGGAGTACATATTTAGAACGTGCGTTTAATTTTCTGAGTTGCATTTAAATGCAAATTTTAATGCAATAGGGCCCAGGAAAATAACCTTGTTATAGCGAGAGCTCATTATATCAGTGCTCTTTATAACGAGATGGGACTGTGTCTGGATTTGGTAATGACCAGAAAATCTATATTCACAGAATTGTACTAAACTTAAACGGAATGGTCAAAAATATGAAAAAACAATATGTGCCAAATGATTTTGCAATAAAATATAATAATGACAGAGTAGTAAGTGAATAAGTGTCCAGGACTTCAATTTCGACATCAAAATATATTTATTTTACTTTCCCATGTGCTGCTTCTTGTGTTGGCTATAGAGTGATAAAGGTTGTGGTGATTTAAATCATTAGTATTTTGACTAGTTTTCAACTACTTGGGTACATTTTCCTTTGAACACAAGTCTTTTTGTGCATTGTTTTCAGCATCTTTCACAGTTGTAACCAATGATTTCTAAATAAAAGTCCTTTGCAAGTACTAGGCATTAAGATGTCAATTTTGCAATCAAATCCATGTATTTTACCTAAATATGTCATATATTATTATAGATTTTATATTTCAGTATTGGCAAGTTAAAGATATTGCATTTAGTTTGCTTAGAGATATCATTATACAAAGAATTGTATTCATTTGCATCACACATATGTCCATTGTTTCTGAATATGCCTGAGGAAGGAAATTAAAATGTGAAGTACCAAGCATTATTTACATTTTCAAAGTTGTTATCAATTTCATAAAAATAGGTGTCTGAATTTTAAGTTGAATGATATACTACTCAAAAAGTAAGTGACCACTATTATTTCACCCTTTCAGGACGATATAGCACATTTTGTGTTTTGGTTCAAAAGCTTTTGACGAACTTTAACAAATATATCAGATGCATGAGAAAAAAAAGCAAAAAAATTCTACAACAGATCTGACGATTTCTGTTCTACCGTCGTTTGCTGTTTGTCGCAGAAAATTTTTTAAATGAAAATAATCACTAAAATTGTCACAAATCCTTGAATTGGCAACACTTTAATCATATAAAAATCCCGAGGTTTCAATTTTTGGCAACGAAGATTATATTTGGTAATTTAATTGGAATCTTGTACAAAGAGAATTATAAATGTTAAGTGTTGCCAATTTAAGAAAGGAATAGTGATTGAATTAGTTGCAAAATAATTCCTGTCCTCAATGGGTTACAGTAATGTATATATGCATATTTTTCTTTGTTGCATGATGTCTCTGGCTCCACTACGCATCCTTAAAGCCTATGGTGAACCGAAACAATTCAAAAGTGTTCCCTAAATTTATTTTCGTACTGAGTGTACAATGTTGTTTTATATTCTTTGATTGATTCTAGGATGTTTATTTGTGTCAAAATACATATTCAAATTTATCCATGTACTGTCCCTTTAAGATATTACTTTCATAATCATATTGTAACAGATACTTTTATGGTTTTGTTAGTGGAAAGTGTATCATTAACACGATTGTTAATTTTTTGTTTCCTGCTCGTCAACTCCTAGTTTCTATTCATTTTTATGCAGTTTATATTTAACTGTTTGGGAGAAGGCCATAAAATTGGTCATAAATTTATCATATATGTAAGCCCATTAATGAAACTAGGACATTTTTGCAAGAAAAAGGTTAATTTTTCTAATGACAGCTTCCATATAATAGGAATATTCACCTATTTTACACTTCATTGATGATTGCGCAAGGTTTCAATATTTCATTTACATTTTTCATTGATTTCATTTATTTACATCAATATTCTTCTAAAAAGTTTTACAAAAAGGTCAAGTTTTCTAATGACAGCTTCCATATAATAGGAATATTCACCTATTTTACACTTCATTGATGATTGCGCAAGGTTTCAATATTTCATTTTTATGTTTTATATAGTATTTCATTTTCATTTTTCATTGATTTCATTTATTTACATCAATATTCTTCTAAAAAGTTTTGCAAATGTACATTTAAATGTAAAATAAACGAGATGGATGATTCAAGAAAGGCAAAAATCCTTACTGAAAGATGCCACCATAAAAAAGAAATACTCGTAACATGATATAATCTATTTCCTTTGTTATGCTATTCAAATCGGAACTGGCTTATGATTGTTGCGTTTGCACAGTTCAATACACAGCATACGAATCTATTGTCCCATGACCCACTTTATTTCAACGGAAATAGTTTATATCATGTTCCATGTGAATGAAAATGATACATGTACAATATAAATGGGTGCAAAATAGGATATGATAAAATACAACATGAATAAATGACATACCATGGTAAACTAATTTTGATAGCAACAAAGTTGATAATTGTGACACAAACCAGCACAAATAAGGTGCAATGTAATAAGATGAAATATTTATTACTGTTGAAGTAAAAATGACCTTTATTTTTGTTTTAAACATTGACTCACAGTTTGTGATTTGTGACTTTTATGAAACATGAACCATTAATGCAAATCAGATGCCAGAAGCTGAGCATTTGATAATATTCATCAGAAAACATAGGACTATCCAATTTTGTAATGCATTTCCATACAATGAGAATGTTAACCTAGTTACATGTATGTGTCAAAGTTCATTGGTGATAGAACAAGGTTTTAGCTTAAAGGCATTGGGTAACACGTGGAAGCGTTGTGGTTTAGTAGTTCTAACTCTAACCTCCTATGCTGAAGTCCACGGTTCGAGTCCCAACAATGGCACAAATTTCCTTCAGCAAGAAATTCATCCACATTGTGCTGCATTCAACTCAGGTAAGGTGAATGGGTACCGGGTAGGAATATATTCCTCAAAATGCGTAAGCGCCTCACAAGCTGCTATTGCTAAAGAGCGCTTTAATAGAGACTGCTAACAGAGGTAATTAGCGCTATATAAGAACTACATATTGTAGGAAACGTTTTCCATTAAAAAATTCTCAACTACCAGATTCCAAATGCTGTGGAAAAACTAGGATTAAAAATCAACGTTTAGTTCTCCAAAAAGCTAGAATTAAAAATAGGGCCTCCACAGGCACAATGTGAGGGAATGACTTGGCAGTGATAATAATAATAATAATAATAATAATAATAATAATAATAATAGGTCCATTTATATAGTGCAATCACTATATGCATATACTCTACTGCGCTTGATACTAGGTACCATATCATTACCCTGGCTATAACTACCGAGCAAGCTAGTTAGACGCTCAAGCATTCCAAGGAATAAATTCCTGCCAGGTACCCATTTTTCACCTGGGTGGAGTGCAGCACAGTGTGGATGAATTTCTTGCTGAAGGAAATTAACACCATGGGTAGGACTCGAACCGCAGACTTCTGCCTGAAAGGCGAGGGTCAGAACCACTACACCACGATATACGTAATTCAATTTTCTTGGATATCTTGATAATGCCTGTATAACTTCCTTAAATTTTGCATTATTTATGAATGTAATAGCATAGGTCTGACAGCTAATTGATTTGATAATTTTTCGAATAACAAAATCGCAATGTGTAACAATGTCTTTAATCGTTTAACAATGTTTACTTCAAACTTGATATCTTTCATCAGTCTGACATTTAGAAATGATGACATTGAAAGCTAAATGTTAAAACAATTATTTCAGGACTGTAGACAAATCACTCAATAATTTTCTACTCAAAATTTGTAATTTCCATGAAATTGACAGTTCAACATAGTGACATTGTAGTCTGCATGTTCGGAAAGGGCATTATGAATTTAGCTGTGAACTTTTGTCTCAAAATAATGCATACAATGAAAAGATTGATATCCGAATAGTTTGATAGTAAGATCTATATTTGTAATCTGTCTTTTCTTTATTGTCAAAGCTGGCATTTTTACAAGTATTAAACTTTGATCAATTTTTGAAAGGGCATGGTGATAATTCTATGAACTTTTGTTTAAAAAATATTGCATTCAATGAAAGTTTTGATATCCAAAAAGGTAGATTTATATTTGCAAGCTAACATTTCTTTATTGTCAAAGCTGGCATTTTCACAAGTATTAAACCTTGGTAAATTTTATAGGGAGTCCTGGAAATGATAAGTGCCCATACCCTGTGTATATGAACTCATAAAATAATACATTCAATGAAAATTTTTAATATCCAAATAGTTTGGTTGTAAAAATTTATATTTGCAGGCTATCTTTTCTTTATGGCCAAAAGCTCACATTTTCACAAGCATTAATCTTCTTTTAGTTTTATTGGAGAACTAAAAATGGTGAATTCTTCTTTTTTCCCCTTATTTGTGGTCTGCAATTAAAAAAAAAGGTTTTCCAATGTTATCATCCTGACTAAAGTACTGTTGATCATATTCATGGCAATTTATCAGAGCTGTGTCAGATATATGTGTCTATGCCTTTATGAATCATTACAAAGCCTAGTCAAGTGTTTCCCCAACATAGTAACTGCTTCCATGTAATAAAAGAAAACAAAAATTGGCGTTTGTTTCCCCATGACAGTTCAACCAACTAATTTGCAAATTCTATACAAGATTGTTAGTTTGCGTGGAAGCACGGTGGTGTAGTGGTTCTGACTCTTGCCTTTCAACCAGAGGGTCGTAGGTTCGAATCCCGCTGATGGTATTAATTTCCTTCAGCAAGAAATTTATCCACATAGTGCTGCACTCGACCCATGTAAGGTAAATGGGGACGGCAGGAAGAAATGACTCATAATGCGGAGCGTTGTAATGGTTGCCTGCTAAAGCCTGGTAATAGTGAGTGTAAAGCTTTCAGCGCCATGAGCACTGATAAGGTGGACCTGTGCGCTATACAAGTAGCCACCATTATTATTATCATTATTATTTACCTTTCAGTACTATTGTTGCCCTGTAAAAGCTTTTATCCAATAGTTGTTATTATTGATAATATTGTTCAGATAGGAAAACTAGCTGAGATATTCAACAAAGACTATCGGCCTATCACAATACAACAATAAGCCTTTGAAAAATATTGTATACTCTTTTATCATTACGCATTTATCTTTTATTTATTTCATAATATATAGGCCTATGACAACTTTCCATGCACGTAATATATTTGTGTGTATTATTATAATTGACACCTCTATAGTTTTTGTACACTAAGCATACGACCCTTCCAACTTCTTGCACTTTCGTAGCACGACTGTTCAATTTATCCTTCATTGTCATCTGGACTTCACAAAGCTTTTGTGTGACTGAATCTTTAGGTCATGTGTTGTGTGTTTATGTTTTCATTCAATATTCAGACAGTCCTTTACATTATATGCGATGATCAGAATAGTGGATGATGTTTTTTTTTTACAATTATTCCATTCAGTTTGGTGGAAAATAACAAAGTATGCAAGAATAAGGAAAGTTACCCATTCAAGAAAAGTGGTCAATGTTTCTTTTGTGTTGTGTGTTTATGTTTTCATTCAATATTCAGAGAGTCCTTTACATTTTATGCAATGATTAGAAAAGTGGACAATGTTTTTTGTTTTTTTTTTACAATTATTCTATTCAGTTTGGTGAAAAACAACAAAGTATGCCAGAATAATGAAATTTACCCATGCATTATCAAGAAAAGTGAACAATCTTTATGTTTGTTTGGTTGGGTTTTTTTTCAACAATTACTTTATTCACTTTGGGGAAAAACAGAGTATGCAATAATGATGAAAATTACTCATTTATTTGAGAGATCTGTGAAAATTTAATTTAGCGCTCATAGGACTCATAATTCTAATCCACTATATTAGTGTAGAAATTTTAGCATATTCATGATAGCGAAATTTGCAAAAATAAACCCTGGCAAAAATATCAATTTTTACAGCATACAGTATTCCAGAACAGTTGCCATCCCTGCATCTCGAGTCTGAAAATGTAGACTAAACAAGCACCCCTCCCCCCTCTTCCTCTACCCCGTCCCCAAATGGTCCCTCCTTGCGGGGGTGGAGGCAGCCGAGTTTTGGGGTAACCTCTCTGTTTTCAGACTTGAATGCAGAGATGCTAACTTAATTGTTGGCATTTACAGTATCCCAAAACAGTTGGCATCTCGGCATACGGGTCTGATTATGTAGACTACACCAGCACCCACCCCCCTTCCTCTCATACCCCGTCCCCAAATGATCCCTCTATGCGGGTGGGGGGGGGGGGGGGGGGGGG
>BQKZ01009374.1:0-13317 GCA_036244855.1 Temnopleurus reevesii
TTCATACTCACAAAATGGTCCTGTGCCATCAAATGAGCTCACATTTAACAGGCTTAATTAACAACTTAAGCCATTAAGCACAATGGATTTGGAGCTAGCAGAGCATCCTAATTATAGGACCAGGCAATTAACTTTCCAACCATCCCAATTCCCCCCCAGATATTAATGTTCTTATTGTTGTTTTATGTTGGTCGGTATGGAAGACAATTGGAGGTTTGATAAAAATAATAATAAAGAATAAAATATAAATACATAAATGTATAAGCTGAAAACAGTTGAATCAGAAGTTTGAACATGACTGCGATAAAAATGTAGTGTTTTTTAATAATTGATCTCTGACTAAACGAAGGTTTACTTTTTAATAACTATTTCAATCTTTAATTATCTTTTTCAATGGGAAAACTTATATATGTTGTTTAGTTTAATAATTCCTCAAGTCGTTTGCTCTAAGGCACTCTATCTTTTGTTTGTTATCTATCTTTCGTCTGTACAGCTTTAACAGTATGAAAAGTCTGTTAAATCTTTAACAAATTTGATGTCAAAACAATTCAGAAACTTCTGCTCAATGTAAATTCATCTTTCAAAATCTACATAATATCTGTATCTAAAAAAATACTAAAAACAACAAAACTGAGAAATTAATGCGTCTCTCAATGAGTTTGATAAAACATGAAAGATAAACCATTGTGACGCTTGTTAATAATCCTGGGGCACTCCAGGATCAAATATTGTCATATTTAAAATCCTCTTAATCCCTTGATCAAAATAAATCATGATCTTTTAATGCTTGCTTAGAAGAACAATACAATCCCATTTATAAATATTCTTAAAGCATATTGAAACAAAAGAAGGCATAATAGCCAATAATCAGAACAATAGTCAATTAAAAAAAGTATCAAAAATAAGAATTTTTAATGCATAAAACACTATATTTGTTTTGAAAATGTATTTTTTTTAAAGAAAGAGCAAATTTATCATAGCAGGAAATTGGCAAAGTTCTTTTATCAACCACCCAACTTTACAATCTTGTCAACTTTTGAACTAACTTCCAAAACAACATCCCCACAATGCAAGGCCATATAATAATTACTACAAACGTTAACGCCTCTATTGTAACAAAACAGACATATTTTTAAATGTTACATGTTACCTTCAGAAAGATGACAGACTCGATCTAACTTCCCTTGAACAAAGTAAGACAAGGAAGAGATAATCATTACCGGTAGAGGTCGAATGGATGATGAAATTTGATACTTCCTCTCCGTTTAAACATGGTTTAAGAGGTGGGTGAAACATCCTAATTAGGTTTTTGTTCAGGGCTATTATCTCACAATAAATGCTTCCTTTTGGAACCTTTTTCGGTTAAGCACAATAATTGTCTTGTAATAATATCAATGGATGTGTGTAATACATGTGTGCACAATGATTCAGATAACTTCGGATTTAGAACAGACTGATGTAGCATATTTTATTTCTCATAGAGATACAGGTAGTATGCAATACTACGACAAGGATATAGCCCTTTACAAAAATGGCAGGTTTATTTATAATGGGGTCTACAAATTTTACTTCTTCAGAGATACATACCTCTCTTCAGAAATAAGAAAGGAGAAGCAGAAAACCTAATAAACCTATTTAAATATTTGTATTGCATGTAATACTTTCAAAACTTCCATGATAATAGCAATGGAAAGGAAATTAATAAACTAGAATAAATAATACTTTGGAGAACAAACAATTGAGCTTATAAATACGATTCATTAAATATTGTTTTAATGAATAATTAAACATTAAGTATCGTATGAATGAAAAAAATTGGTCATGATCATTAAGTATTTATGAAATATTTTTGTTTCCTAATATCTTTCCCGGCTGCTTTTCGTAATGAAGTGTCATAATTAATGAACTTTACATGCTGGGAGCGCGAAGAGAGGAATTACGTTGAGGTGATTGCAGATGGGTGAAGATATGTCCCAAAGGAGATGGAAAACTGTTTAGCAGATTTCAATTCTATTTCAGCTGCATCACAAATTCCTCATTCACTAATGGTGGAGAAGATGGAGGCAATGATGATGCAGGCACCTAGATGGGATGGTAGGAGGAGAAATGTTCATACAGAGTTGCCAACTATTCAGGAATATTGATGAGAAAAGTTTGAGAATTGGCATTTTACATCCTGATTTAACGACAGAACAAAATGGTTTGTACGGTGTTCGATCTCGCAAGATTGCATCTGATTGAGGCATTCAATTATACTGATAGGAATGCATATTCTCAGAGCAAATAAGCAAAAGAGTGAAAAGAAGTGCAAAGATGTAAGATATTTCTTATTTTCCTAAACATTTTGAAAATGATCATACTGATAGGAATGTATATTCTCAGACCAAATAAGCAAAAGAGTGAAGAAAAGTGCAAAAATGTAAAATATTTCTTATTTTCCGATACATAATTCAACCCAGTAATACAAAATAAGATTTTGGAGAAAATAAGGATATATAAATTAAATCCAACGGAAGCATGAAGTTGAATGGAATTTGAATGAACAATTCACAAAAAGAAAGAAACGTTAATGTTTCAAAGTGTGAAAAAAAAAACATCCGGCATAAAGATAATGAAGAACAAGAGACAGATACATTAAAAATTATATATAGAGAGAGAAATAAAAAAAACGCCCTCCAAAACCGTGGAGATGGTTGAAATGCTATGATAAGAAGATGCTTCCTAAATTCACTGGCACCAAAAGTCATCAATTCATGCCAAATCTACGAAATACGACCGGACTACGTCTAAGAGGCTACAGCCAGGGAATAGCTCACCCAAAATAGATGCACGTAGTCCAAAAACCACGCTTCATGAATTATTCATGAATAATTCCGCTCACTACAAAACAAGTTAAATTGAGCATGCTAAGTCAAGCCGGGCAGCAGCATGTGCCAAGGTTCAAGTCCAATCTTGGAGTGTTAGGAATGGACAAGCTTGGAGGATTCTCCTGTCTGAGAAAATACACCCACTCTTGTTGTAAAATCTGTAGTATAAGCCATCAAATAACCATAAAGGAACGCAGATGATAAATATTACGTTGATAAATGCTACTTGACTAGAAAAAAACATATTCATTCAATAAAAGAAATTATAAAAAAATTGTGATTTAATCAAACCTTCCGTGATTTGCTTCAGAGACCCTGGTATAGCAACAAGCACGTTCAAATACTGTTATTCAAATGTCTGCTAATTCTGTAGCACATTACGTCATTTATTTCTTGTTGTGAAAGTTATTGCAACAGTCCCACAAATATACAATAACAAAGATGCTCCGTAATTGATGGTAAAATCTGAAAACTATTAGATAATTCGGAATGAATATCCAAATGCTATATTTTAACAAAAATATTTTCATTTTGTTTTAATCCAAACACATTTTTAAAAGTTTTACCTGGTTATTTCAATCAGAAGATCAACGTCTACCGTCAACGTGTCTTTCATGGATTCGAGGTTGGTTATGAACTCCCTTAAATCCAAACAAAACACCTTCGTCCACCTTCAAACTAATGTGTGACTGTCACTTCTTGTACCGAGATATTCCGGACAACGCAAGTGCTCAAGTAGGCATCATCAAGTTCGATTACAAACCCAGAAATGAATAACTCCCGATTAGAGACCGACTTGTAAACCACTCGGATGGAGAAAACTGCCTTTCTGATGCCGCGTATAAATTCTAAGACTGTTAAAAAAAACCTCCTTACAGCATGAGAGGGAGCATGATACTGCTGGGATAAAATTCATCACCAGAATAGAAGCTCCAAGGCACCCTTATCTTGTAATTTGTACTTTATTAAGTTAGGCGAAACGGTGAAGGGTCTCTCTTTATTTAGCAGGCAACATACCTACGTCAGTACGCTGGTTCATGTTCCTGTGATCAACTTACTTCTTTTATCCTAAGACCTCACTTATCGGCCATCTTGCTACTCCTTCCTTTCGAGCCTACCCCTCGTTTCAACCCTTTTCCTCTGCTCGCTCTCGTTTTTCCTCCCGATACCTTTGTTTCCAAATCCCCCTTTTCCTTTCCAGCTCACTGCTCTTCCCCATCATTTTTTCTTCCCTGTTTTTTGTCTCTCTCGCTTTCTTTCTCGTCTTCTCATATTCCCTCCACTCTTCATCCCGCTACTCTATTTGTATTACTCATATACATATCTATATCTATATTTAATGTTTTTAGCTGTCTTCACTTTATGTACTTTTAATGTTACTCCCAACCCTAGCGCCCTTTCTACCTGTCTATCTTTCTATTTTGCATCTCTCTTTTATCCTCCTTCCTAATTTGTCTATCATTCTCCTCCATCTCTACTCTTTGCATCTTTGTTCTGTTTCTGATACCTTATTTCTCTGATCCTCCAGCATCTTCAAATTTCGAAGTCCCTTCCCTTTTATTCCTATGTACATGTTGAATGTAGGTGCGGTAAATGCTCTTTCAACTTTCCACCCCCTTCTCTCTCTAAATCTCATCTCCAATATCGTTTCTTCCTCATGAGCTCATACCTATTATGTCATCATGATAGCGAATGATGTCATAGCTCCCATCCTCCGGATCTATCCCAGGTCCCCACTTGCCCATGTTGCCCTCCCGATGCCTTTTGAACTTCTCCAATCATTCGAATCTTGCTCCTGTTCTTCTACGATATTTTGTATTATTTTGTGCTCAAATCTTATCCCAATATCAAGCCCCTATCAGAAAGGTGACTAAACACAGCATGGCGTCTTGCCAACCTCTGATGGCATAGCATATTCCTTAGAGAAATGAGTGAAAATGACAAAAATGGTTGGTAGAGTGAGAAGCAAAACAAAAATGCAGAAGTGATAAAGATAATAACAGTGTAAAATTGTTAGCTAGTGCCTATCACTTCTTCATGAGAAGCCCCCTTAAGTACTCTGCGAATGCAATAGCATTAACCCAGCTTTAACAGAGCACCTGTCTATCTGATAAAGACATACACTTTTCAAGGAACAGCTATCACTTCTTCACAAGAAGTCCTTTCAAGCGCTCTATAAATTCAGCATTATTACCCCAGCTTTAGCAGAGCAACTCAATATTACCCCAAGATTTAACAGCGCACCTATCTAATAAACACATACACTTTTCAAGGAACAGTTATCACGTCTTCACGAGAAGTCCCTTCAAGCGCTCTATAAATGCAGCATTATTACCCCAGCTTTAGCAGAGCAGCTACAGTATCTAATAAGCACATCCACTTTTCATGCAATATATCCCAGCCAGATCCCCATCTACTTATAATAATAATAATATTGGCATTTATATAGCACTCTTACAAAAATATGTATCACAGCGCTTTACAGTGGGTTGCGTGCAGTGCATCACCGATAGATTTCTTATCAAAGGAAATAAACACCATGAATACTGCCCATACTGCAATGGTGGGACTTACAAGCATTATATGACAACGATATTAACACTAAATATAGTATTTCTAAGGGGGTGTTGCTCAAAATCAACTGCAAATCAACTGCAACTTTGCCAATTGTAACGGGCGTTTTTATTCGCGCATGGTATGCACATTTAATAAAACGCCCGTGAAACAATGATTGTGATTGGCCTGTTCCGATCAACTGCAACTTGCGATCAATTGCAACTTTTGAGCAACACCCCCTAACTCTAATTAGAAAGCATTATCAGAGGATGAACATTAAGAGGAAATGACTTCTAAATTTAGTGTCATCAATGCTCTAACCTAGTTCCCTTTACATAGATTTACCTGATAAACGTTTCAATAATTGCACCTTCCTTTTATCATTCTTCCTTATCTCACTGATCCGTTCTCCTTTGTCATACTCATAATCTTACAATCTTTTGATTATGACATCGTCCTTTACTCATCCCTCCCAATATCTCTGATCTTCTAATCCTGCACATTATACTTGCAATCCTTCCTACACTTTAAACCTTATATGACACAACACCTTCGATTATCATTTTCATCCCCATTTTCCATTAGATTTCTTCCATGACATCTAAATAATCACGTCACTAATAATGTCAAATTGTAACGTGCTATGGTACTCTTTTTGCTTTTTAGGGCATTAGAATTAAGCTGTATTTTTTATCTTCTTTAACTTTTATCCAATTAATCTTATTGGCTTTCAAACATAACACCTACCTTTGCTAATTAAAATACCTCTAAATGATCCTCTATTTCATCATTCACATAACTATACCATTTTTGAAAAATCATTTCACCTTTCTTTTCATCATCTTCCTCTCATCCCTACTCTCTTCTTACCTTGCTGTCCTCGCATCTGAGGCACTCTTCCGCCGATCGACAGCATTTACCACCACCATCTTTCCTCTGCGGGCAAATTCTCCTATTTACAAAATTGTGTCCTCAAATCGAAATATATTCAACATCCGGCAATGTACACAGCTTGTCCGCGCATAACAGCGTCGGGAGTCGCCCGAAGCCTCAATTGTCGAAAATGTCACTGGTTTGCCGGTTGAAAGAGAAGATTTCACAAGTGGTATGCACTACTGCAGAGTGTCTATCAGTTAGAAAACTTCATCGTCGTGCGTCGATCAGGTGATATCGCCCTTCTTCGCTTGAGAGAGAAGGAGAATGCACCGTGATGAACGGGGATTGCTAGAGAAAATAAACCGAGGATGGATGACGCGACTGACAGAAAATCAGTTGATTACGTGAGACTCAAAACAATTCAAGTTGAGGCATCATGCAAGCAATTTTGCTGAAATTGATGTTTTGATGGAATTTACGGAGAAGACGCAGGATCTATGTCTGTATCCAATGGTAATTGATCCTTTCTTTCAAACCTCTAACTAGATTCACGAATATTGGGTGTCTATTCCTTGTAACTCCTTTGACGATGCAGAGAGATAAAAAGGATGTACACCAATCCAGGTCTCAAACCCTCTAGCGGTGATACAAAACCAGACTGCATCCAGACAAGAAAGAACAGGGGTTTTCCTAAAAAATTGGAGAGTATATTTCATGAAAGATCGATTACAAAGACAGATCAATGTAGAGCTCCCTTGCGTGTGATTCAGTGCAAAAAGCAGAGAACATCCGCAAACCACAACCCAGTGTCAGTCCGATGAATAGCAAATGATGAATAGTTTGCCTCCGTCCACCGCTTCTTTTTGTTTCCCTCTTTAAAATGCCAATCTAACTCTTAGCATCTCACCGCCGAGTTCAATATCATTCAGCGGGAATAAGTCAGACAGAGGACACAGATAAAGAAAGGCAATCAATCCCAATATTGCTTGTATTCCTCTTTCTCCATCCGATGATCATAACTCCACTTAGCGATATATCCCAATCATGAGACGCAGACCGTCCTAGCTTAGGAGAGCCAGGCCAATCCAAAAGTTTGATCCACGCTCGATGATGAGCACTAAATATACATAAATTACCGTGGTAATGGTCTCTACGAGGTCTAATTGCACCCCATCTTAGGTCTCAGCCTTCGATTCGTTCCTCTCTCAGCGGGGAGAGTATCTAGTAGACCCTGATTGACGATAACCCCAGACATACAGGAGTCCTAACGAGGGAGAGAGAGAGAAGGAGCAAGTTTGGGTGCTTGTAGAGCTTGGCTGTGTCCTCTGGCCCACTAATTACATTGAGAATCTAAATACCCCTCTTCCTCTCGCTGTAAATGCTTTGTAACTGTGATGCGCCAAGCAGACATACGAAGCTCACCCCCAACGTTCAACTTGGAAACATCTCATTGTCAATTTGCATCAGAATTAGACTGTGATTTAAATGGGTCTAAATAATGAATGAATAATTAACAATTAAAAATAATTATCATTTAGCTTTCATCATGTATTGCAAGCTGCCAAGCAGTATAATTTGGCCACAAATATTTTCATCTGTAAATGATCGATTCAGTACTACTGGGTTATGTTAAAGTAGAATAAATCATTTATATAGAAATTGCAAACATTTTTGCAAATTGCAGGGTCGAAAAGGGCACTTCATGTATTTACTAAAAAATCAACTATATCCTTGTTGTCACTTGCTTATTTAGCGTAGACACCCAATGACAAATATCCTATGACAAAACCAATGTTTTGGCATCACTGTCCAACCAGTAATTGTGTAAAACAAACAGGACACTGGGACCTCTTTTGCTTCCGACCCTTCCTTCCTTTCTATCCACGCAATAAAATAAAGGTCTGATTAAGCGATAAGGCTCTTTTGCGGTGACCTGCTTTCCTGTTTTACAGCTATAGAGGGCGGGAAACACAAACTATTCAGACACACCACCCCGTTCGGGGTGGATCTAAATCCTGTTCGTAAGAATTCGGCAGGGGAAACCCCTCTCAATTTTAATGAAAGATAATACTTATTTTCTACCTAATAAGAATCAGATCTATTTTTAGTAGGCCTTTATTCTTCAGGATTTGGAAAAGAATGCATGAGTTGTCAAAACAAAAACAAAATTTTTTTTTCTAAATTCTAAAGAGTCATTTCTATTTTGGTAGGCCTTTACTCTTCAGCATTTGGAAAAGAATGCACGAGTTGTCAAAAACAAAATTATTTTCTAAATTCTAAAGAGTCAGTTTGTATTTTTAGCAGGCCTATATTATTCAAGATTTGGAAAAGGAGGCATGAGCTGACACCAGGGGGTGAATGATTGAAAAATGCTGAATTCATCTGGCACAGGGATACACTAATTAGCCGATTCTTCTCTCACTCCCGACCACTGCACAACATATCAAAGATATTCCTGGGATTAAATCGATGAGAAGCCGGCATGCACTTGAGGATCGTGTTTCGTTGTGCAACATAAATCAATGTAAACATCCTTCGGGTCGCACGTGAGGCTCGGCTAGGCTCGACGGGGCTTGCCGAAAACATCCAGGGGAAGATAACTCTAAAGCCGTGATTTTTCACAGCTTCCCATCGATATCTCAGAGATGCTGACAATAGATTGAACTCGGAGGACCAAAAAAAATGAACGCATTTGTGATGATACGGCATTCAACAATATAAACTCTTGCTGAGAATATATAATTTCTATGGATCAATTGAAGATATAGAAATAAACATGCAATTAACCCATTGATTACTGAAATCTGTAATTTACACAGACTTTGTGCAGGGACTACCTGGTTCCAGTAGTCAAAGGGTTAACATGTTTAGGCTGTTAAGGTTAAACCATGGATGTCCAGGGTTATAACAAGTATAGCTCCCAGGTCATAGGTTCAAGCCTGTTCAAAGCCTCCAGATTTGAATACAGAAATCAATTACATAAGAGACGATAAATAAAGGGACCTGCTGAAATTGCTTATCTGATAATAGAGAACTTAGGAGTAAAATGAAGTAAAAAAGAAAGAGAGCTTGATCGAAAGCCTCAAGCTCTTTCTTTGATGAAAACTACATGGACACAACAATTATCAACTTTAAAAGGCCTCAAGTGCATTTTCATTCAATGAAATACAACACATGTAGATGGAGTTCCACAGAGGATGTAACAATTAAAATCCTGTTGTAACAATCACTTGGAGACTATACAGGTGACTAATAGCACAAGCGAAATTGTAAATCCGATAGACATATTCAAATCCAGCTCAAAACGAAAATTGACCATTTGAAATGAAGACAAATGATTTAGAATCAAGATCAAAACTCCATAGAATATAAAATTCAATGATAGAGTCAAATAGAGCTTAAAATGAAGACAGATGATGGGCAGTAAAAACAACATAACCAGCATATAATTACACACTGAATGCACTACAGAACGAGCCTGCTATACTCCTCCAAAGTCAATTCACTTGCTTTATGCAGAAGTGACGAGAGATATCCATTCAAACCTCAACAAACCACAATCCTCGCTCAGCCCGCATCTCATCTGAATGAATTATCTTGCTTCATTCATCCCGTCAACGAAATCAAGTGAAAAACTCTGAATATTCCATTAGGTGTCTCACCTCCAAACCACCGTTCGCCCCTCCGCATCAACATAAAACCAGTGAAGCGTGTCCAGAAGCGGAAGTTCATTGCCATGTACCTTGCACCTCACATTCTTGATTCATTTACTCCCATTGACAGAATCGAGAATGATTTTCAATGAATTTTCCAAGAGATGTTTGCGAAACTACTTATTGCTTGCCTGTTCAATGATGCAGTGGGGTGTGTTCGAAGCAGAAAATTGAAGATAACCGATGTAGTGTCTTCCTAATTTCTTGCTTCACCTTCTTCCCCACTGCTGATTTTCTGTCCTCTTTTCAGCAAATATTCCTACTGATTTTGTTCCTAAAACTAAGATGTTCCCTAGAGCGCAAATGACCAGTGCAGCACGCCCGGTATAGGTACAAATCATAAGCAACACATGATGCGTCTTCCGTATTTCTTGCTTCACTTTATAGCTACCACTGGTCAAGTGAAGTATATGATTAAGCGATAATTCCAACTGATGTTCATAAAACTATCATGTTCCCTACACTCAAATTACCAGTGGAGCACGTCCGGTAAAAGAAAAAAATCAAATGCTATTGATGTTGCATCTTCTTGCGTATTTCTTCCTTCGCCTCGCTCCGCAAGGTGAATTGCAGTTTGATTTCAAAGAATGTTCCGATGAATGTAATTCCCTACATAGTAATTACTAGTGGTGCATGCCCCGAGAAAGAAAATTAAAGCAAAGGATTCCTCGTCCCTCTGTAGCTTTTCACAGTTGATGTGACACAAATTTCAACGAAGATGACTGCATTGTCTTTGGCTGCCTATTCAAGTTTACGCTTGCCAAGGTGGAATGCGGACAGCTGTGAATAAAGGGTGAAATCAGGCAAAAAATTCACGCAACTAGACTTCTAAGGACAGAATTTCACCTCGTAGAATTCTTGTTCTGACGAAATCTTAAAGGTCCCTCACTTGGCAGTGAATGCACCAGAATGCACTTGAAGATGTATCTTTGAAATTGATTTAGCAATCCTTGTATTCTTACAGCAGCAAGTATGTTTAAATGCCTAAATTGCATTTTTCAGATTACATGCAGATACACAACTAAGCAGTGAAAACAAAAATTAAATATTTCAATGACATTTACGCAACATCACAAGAACCACAGACGCAAAAATATCTAAAAGCGTCGATATCACAATATTCTAACTGAAAATGAGTTATCATATCCTCAACTAAGCCTTCTTGCGCGGGAATGACGCAGGCCTCCTTAACGGGGCATACACGAGCTGCACGTTGTCGTAGAAACTCCAGACCAATCATGGAATTAATGTATAATCACGAGAAGCGCCTGAGGACAAATTTATGAATGACACATTCTGTTATGGCTGTTTCTCTAGAGACAACTTTGAAAAACAAGATTTGTGGAAATGAAAGTATTATCTCAATAATACGCATTATACACTCTGAATATTAGAGACAGAGAGAGTGGACAAAAGAAATAGATTCCTGATGTCCAAACGTGGTTGAATCAATAATATAAAATTCTTTCCCGATTATTGGCATGCATATAGGGGAAGCAGGTGACACATGCATATTTAACCTCTATGGTGCAGTGTACTTTCTTTATAGGGCCGCAAACATTTTATTTATTTATTTATTTATTACGTTTTATTTCAACAGGGTAGCCCCATCAGTAATCGCAGTACTGTTCTTCCTGAGGGCCCTGTATAATACAAAATACATTATTTACATATTAACAAACACACAATTATTTGACAGAAACTTTTAAACCGGTTCTGCGATGATTGCTTTCAAGAGTCAGTGTAAATGAGGGTCATTAATTTTGTCTAGTTTCTTCGTAATTCAATGTTCAAATGAGCACTGCCAACAGTGGGTGCGACATCTTCAATATTTTTCTTTGCAGAGGGGTGAAAACAGAAAAAAAATTACAATTCAGACAAGGATTTTAAAGTAAAAGATTTAAGCCCACTTGCACCAGCTAAACCAAATATATATATTAATTGGACAATGATAGCTATTTCTTCAATTGTACATAGTATTCATTTGAGTGACTAAAAATTATCTGAAGTACCAGAGTAAGAACTTCAGCTCTTACTTTTTTTTAAAGAAACAAAGCCATTTATTTCAACCATTGCAGTTGATTGGTTAGCTTATATATTTAAACAAAAATAGGCAGTTGTTTTGGCTATTATAGCTACTTGAATTAAGTAGTTCTTCATGTACACTATACACCAATTAGGTAGCATTTACGATCTGGCAGATTTTTAACGAAAGTTCTATATCTTTATCTATAATAAGCTTTGCCACAATAATAGCTATGAAACAAAAATAACAAAGGATTAGATCATACTTCATTTTTATTAAAAGAAGCTTTTTTTATATGCGCACTGGACCAACTTATCAACAAAAATAGGCAGTTGTCTTGGCTATTATAGTTACTTGGAAAGTTCTGGGCTTTATTATATTCATTCAATTCTGTATTTTTTCATATACAGCCATTATTATACACCACTCATATAATGCCTAAATGTTGATATCTCATGCATAAGGTTGGCAACCAGTCATGCGTGGCTCAGTGGTAGAGCATCTGCCCCATGAACGGAAGGTCGTGGGTTCGATCCCCAGCCGGGTCATACCACAGACCTATAAAAATGGGACCATCTGCCTTCTTGCCAGGCGCTCTGCATTTAAGAAAGGAGAAGGGTAATAATAACTTTATGTTATGCAGGGCTCGCTGGAAGAGCAGCTAACTTACAGCTGAATGTATCTACCCTGGGTAATTAAGACATTATTATTATTATTATTATCATTATTATTATTATTATTATTATTATTATTATTATTATTATTATTATTATTATTATTATTATTATTATTAATTAACCCTGCCATATTTGGAGAGACTTGTAAACTTGTGCTGGTTTTATCAACCATTGAGACTAATGATGGAGCACTTCCAATAGGAGTTTTTGTTTGAAAGTAGATGTTTTACAATCAATAACCACCCACGCTGATGCATCTGTGTGTTTTTAGCGCTTTTTTTTACCACTCCCGATAGATTCTGATCGTTTGTCTTAAAATCACTTTAATAGACACAGTCTGAGTCATTCTCAAGTATGGATCATTCCCTTATGCCTCCTTCTCAACCGTTTGATAAATTTCTTTGGGATTTTTTTTTGCAGCGAGTCTAGCCTCCGTCAATCGATCACAATTAGTTCTCAACCCTGATTAATTTGTGATAATTTTTACGGCGGAGGTCACTGCACCAGATGGACGATTCACTTATCATCTGTGACAAGTGCTACACTCATCTGGGCAGCTATTGTGAACGGACTGGTCAAAAACGGATGTGCGAATTTAATCG
>BQKZ01009374.1:14599-31697 GCA_036244855.1 Temnopleurus reevesii
TGTATGTTAATGCTGTCTCTTATACACATCTAGATGTGTATAAGAGACAGGAGCTAGGAAGGCGCCAAAATTTGATGACCAAAAATGCTTATAAGGGGGCGCCAAAACATTGAAAGGGGGGGGGGGCACCAAATTGCTGATCGGGAGGAGTCCTCGATCGACAAGAAGGTTTTGTGAGAAAAGAAATAATATGCTCCTGTGAGTCATCATTTGGAAAAGGAATGGACAACTTTTCTGAAATAAAAATTAATCTAAATCAAAATGAAGAAATAAATGAAAAGATAAATTAATAATGATATCAATAAAGGAAGATGAGATATTTGTCACAAAAATATTGTCCAAAAATAGGGTTGAAATTGAGCCATGAAATAGTGATGGCACCACTCGTATGTGAAGAGAACATGAATTACCAAGATAAATAACTTGATAAAACAAAAGAAAATTTACAAGAATGTAGAGGAAAAAGTCAATTGATATCAATCTAATTAAAGCATGTAGCTCAATTTATCCAGTTTCAAATCTGAGCAATCTTTTGCTGTCCTGAAGTTAAACATAGAGGGAGACATAACTAAAAGTTTCCCTCCTAAACACTGTGATACCTGCAGCATCTAGACCCGGTAGAAAATGTAAAAAAAATACCCAAACACTGTATCCAAAACAATACATAACACACCTCTATTGTTCTAGAATGACAAACCAATAAAATAGAAATTAGAATTCTAAGCATCCTCTGGACCCAGTAAAAAATATCAAAAATACAGCAAACTCTATCTAAAACAGGACATTTCACACCTCCATTGTAAAAAATCTGATAACAATGACAAACAAGCAAAATAGAGAAGACAAGTCTAATTATCCTCTGGACCCAGAAGGAAATGTCAAAAAGAGAACAAAATTTTATAAAACATGGGGCATATCAAAGCTCCATTGTTAAAAAACTCTAATCCCTTACAAAAGTGACAATCAAGTAAATTAGAAAAGACAGGTTCAATGCCCTCCTGGGTATGTCTCCTCTGTGGGGAGAGGGAGGGGAGGGGGGGGGGGGGTTAAAACATCGATTCTGTAAGGGTTAATTGGAACGAAGCGGGTTATCTTTGGGGAATTTCCCTTCCATGCTTCCGGGGAAATTAACAATGACAGAATACAACAACAGGGAAAGTGTTCTTACAAAAATGTAAAAAGTTGTAGGTGTTTGAATTTATTTCTACCCTGCTCTTATGAAAAATAATGTCTCTAGGGTATCCCCAGCCAACTTCTGTTATTTGAAATTTAATATTAGTATTGCAATACATTTACTTCACATTTACTATATGGCCATTACACTAAAAGTCCCAGAATAAAAAAAACAGGGAAAGTACTCAAACAACAAATGACTGTTTTTTCATAATTTAGTTCCTCATTGTCATTAGCAGATCCAGGGGTCATTTTGAGTAAGACAGAATATCATGCAGAGGACTTTATTTGGGAAGATTTCTGTGGTAGATCCATGCTCCATCTTTCACTCATAAAGTCAAATGAAAAAATGCAAGATATTACATATATTTTCATTACACGGTCTCCATTTATTTCTTGTATATTTCTCTTTTAAACTGGTTTCTCTGTAAGGATGTTTGCTTTCTCCTTCATTGTGAAATGCAAGTAATATCCTTCTCTTCCATATTCTATTTTTTTCTGATTTTCTGCTACTCTCTCCCTCCATCCCTTGCCTATCCCAGAGAAACTCTCTCCATTCCTTGCTTATTGTCTCTATACCAGCTAATCATAACATTTCTTTCCTAAAAATAATTTTTTTCCCCAATGTTTATTTTTATTCCATCTTTCTATCGCTCTCAGTATCATGATCTATTCAATTGTTGCTGCAATATAATCTCCATGTCTCGAGATGACAACACAAAACATAAATGGATAATCTTTCGATAAAAATGTGTTTCTAATTTGAAAGCCTCAGAGTGAGAAGGACATAAGTCCAAAATTAATTCAATGTATTTGAAAAAGCTCGATTAGGATTTGTATGCAACGTAAAGAATAACTCTCAACACTTCATAGTAAACAAGTAATTAACAGAGAGTTCTAGTATGTAGAAGTACACAAAATTCATTGCACTTAGGTACGTATTCCACTGAGATCATCATTCCTCAGACTTAGAAACTAATATCTCTGCCACCTGTCCTTACGCACTAATATCACACAAGACTAATCAAACAATATGATACATTTAAGTTCTTCTTCCAGTGAACTTGTTCCTCAGACTCGAGACTACTATATCTGTCAAATGGGCCCACTATTAATATTTCTCTGAACTTTATAGAGATCGATCAAACCATGGACGTAGCGTCCATGATCAAACGATGAGATGCACTTAGGTCCTTCTTCCACTGCAGCCATCATTCCTTGATGGAGACTAATATCTTTGCCAAATGTCTGAGCAAATTAACATCACCCTGAACTGGAGACTAATCAAACGACAAGACACAGTTTGATTAGGCTATGTAATTGCTGATTAAACCTCCTTTAATGGGACCCAAATGTACAATTGCCCAGTATGTTAATGTCTGTATAGAGGTACTTACGTCTTTCATCTCTCAGTGGCAGATACAATTCAATTATTATAAGTAGTAGTATTTTATTTATTCAGCAAATTCAAAACAGTTACAGTGTAAATAAAAGACACAAAGATACAAGAATAAGGCATAATAATTAAGACCAAGGATTGGAAAAGGAGATCTTAATCTCCATAACCCGCAGGTTATCCATCCCAACCCCCTCAAACCAAATTCACATATGACTGCTAAATTCTTTAATAAAAAAACATACAAAAATCATCAATTTGCATAATACACATAAAAGAGCTACTTAAAATCTAATGATCAAATAATAATATCCAGATCACAACATGGATAAAGGATTAGCCCAGCTATAAAAAAAAATGACATACGCAAATATTCAAGACCACCAAATCTAGTATGGTTCCAAAACTACCATAATCAGGCAAAGATGCAGAAGGAGCAATGTAAAAAAAATATATATGGGCAAAGGGAAATTAGCCCCCTTAAACCTAGAAATAGCCCTTTAAGCTCTAAAAGTAGCCCCTCCTAGATGCTTCATTTTCAGAAGGAAAGAACAAAAAATGCTCTTGTAAATAAAATGAAAAATAATACTATTTTTAGAAAATAATTAAAAAATGATTTTTTACACTAGGAATGATGCGGAGGGATGCTAGTAATTTCTTAACATTTATTCTCCACAAACCTACACAGATATATAAAGCTATGATGAGGGGAAAATTTAAGGTTCCTTGTTTCAAGGGTTTTAATCCTAACCTTGAAGCCCCCCCCCCCCCCTCTCCCACCCCCTTCTTCACCTCGTCCCTCATCCTCTATTGGGCCTGACAAAGATTGTAACAGCTTTCTGAATCCAGGAACAAAAATTTTACATTCATAAAGTGACTAACAACTTTCTGGCACTCAACTGGCAACAATAGCATTGATACTTCGACATAATAATATACGATTTATTCTGAGTGTTTACATGTGTTGTAATTCATGTCAGAGAAAAATTACTGAATGAAAAGAAAGGTGCTTTGATCATTACAGATCAAATTATTTTTTTTTCTATTTGAATAGAAACCATAATTAGATTTATCCTTGTTTTAATCAAGTAGTTAATGGCTTAATTACCCTATTTATGGGTTATTAGATCTGAATAGCTGCTTGGTGGAAAATTGGCGTTCTGATCCATGTTGCCACAAGATAACTCTTGGTGTGAAAAATTTGGGGTTTTGCCATTTGTTGGATTGTTTTTATGGACTTTTTTGGTGTTACAAACAATTAGTTCAAATCTGATATGTTTTAAATACGTGACGAACAATTAGATTTAAAAATATAAATTTATGTCCTGGACAATGACTGATTCCATATCGAGCAATCAAACTAATGAATGATACCTTGCACATCTCTTCATATTGTTGAGAAGTAAAAAATACCTGAAAAATAGTATATATTCAATTATCAAACTCTAAATTGAAATGCTCTATATTCATGAAAATAAAAACCTGTAAAAATTCTACACAGATGTTTTCTCAATTGAATAATTAGATAAATAATAATGGTAATTTTCAATTACAAGGGAAGGAACAAACTACTTTGAATCATCTCAAAGGCAACTTACTGACAAATTCAGCTACAACAAATCTTCCACAAAATAACCAATTCATTGATATACACTAAAATGAACCTCCATCAGCATAAAAAAATCCAGAATTCTTCGCAAAATCATAATTCTTGCAATCAAAATTTGTTAGAATAGATCCAAAAATGAAAGAAAGGGAAATGAAACCACCTTCACTGATCACACATCCAACAACAATTTACATGGAGGAAAAATATTCTCTTGGAGGTATCATGGAAAGAACTTTGTGATAAACTTGTCACTAAAGACAATTTGCCACTTGACAATAGCATGTGCCAACACTTCCTCATATAGTTGTCCTATTTATATTCATAGAACTCACTATACTGAGTGATTTGAAATAAAATAATGAGATGAGATGAAAAGTGATATAACTTAAAGTCACTCAGGTCAGAAATCACTGCACAAACTTTGAAATGTTAAATACTATTTTACATCCGAGTGTTAAAAAAAACTTCAATATTCTTTATATACAGTCACTTTAAAAAAAATTAATCCAAGCAGTTTAAAAAATTAATGCAAAACTTTTAAATACTCCTTGCCACTCCACGTAAAAGTTTAACAACTTCCATGGTGAAACTTTTGTATTCCTCTAAACTTTAACAAAAAAATATAGGTATTGACAATGTTAAAACCTAGAATCCAGAACTACATTCTAAGCTAAAAACCCTAGTGCATCACCATAATACAAATCATCACAGAAATAAATCTTTGAAAAGGGTAAACCATTTTCAAACATGCAAAATTTAGCTGAAGGGGATTGTTACTCATAAGATTTAGCTGATCAAGTATCTAAAAAATGCGATTGCATTACAAACAATTTTGACAGACTGATTGTTAATTACCAAAAGAATATAGGAAGTATTGAAACAATTGTAAAAACTGCCTATTTGGGGGATTATTTTCCATTATTACTCAATGCATATAAATATTTGATCCATCAAAGATCCTGTTCAACTACTGATTCTCAAGGTCGAATGGCAAAATATTTGAAATACACAAACTTATTTTTACAACATCTTTGATTATATGGCAATGCTCTTGGTAACTTAAAGGGGAACCAACCCCTGGAATTAACTGTCCACTTTGCAGATTGCATGGATCCCCATCAGCGGTAGGGATCGTCATATCTCGGTGAATTTGAAATTTCAATACTTTTGAATGGGTTGTCCGATTTTGCTCAAATTTTAAGTTTGTTCATCTGAATTTTCTTAATTCCATGAGAGTACGATAATTCCAGGGGTTCGTTCCCCTTTAAGAGCTTTAACTCATTAATATACAATACAATTACATTTCAATCATCATAAGCTATGACAGACACTATTAATGTACACAGTACAAGCACTTGGTGTACTATAGCACTTATATTATGATAACATTCAATATTTTAACAGGAAGAAGGGAAATATTTCATCATATTCCCTTTATTTCAGATCCTTCCTTCCTGATACTTGATATCCTTTTTTGAAAGAAAAAAAAAATATAATATCAATAAAAAGACAACTATTGAAACAATATCTATTTTTCATTTACTCTCTCCCTCCATGGATTTTCCCTACCTCTTACTCAAAATTGTATATATGACAATGCAGAAGTTGACAAATAAAACAACTATCTTTCTTTCCCAGTTTGAAAGAGCCTAATACAAAAAAAATACCACTCTATTCTGGCAAAACATTTCAAGAGCTTTGAACTGATAGATAGCCATGTTTTCATCACCAAAGCTTTCCTAGTCAGAGTATTCTAATAATGGCAGTCATTTTATGGAAGGGTTTACATTGTCTTTCTGGGTTGGGATGGTTGACTGATAGTGATGATGGTAGCTGACAATTAGCACTTCGAAATGGCCTAATGAGAACACAACTACCCCTAAAATATCCCTCAATCAAATCATCTCCTCTCGATCTTGGCTAAGTTTCTTGTTTTCTCCTAATATCTCATCATCTCTTTGCTCTCTGTCTCAGGTTGTCTACCCCTCCATCCCCACCCGTCATCATTCATCTGCCCTCTATCCCTCCATTCACTACCCTCCTCCCTCTTTCTATCCCTCCCTCCTTTCTCCAACCTCCCTCTCCATCCTTCTCATTCCTCCCTGGGAAGGATGCATCTTGGTGAAGTGGTTATGACTCTCACTCTTCAACTAGAAGGTCTGCAGTTCAAATGCCACCCATGGCATAAATTTCCTTCAGTAAGAAATTCATCCACACTACTGCATCTAGCGCAGGTGAACCTGGCAGGAATTAATTCCTTGGAATGCTTGAGTGCCTGACTCGTTTGCTCAGCAGTAATATAGCCAGGGTAATAATATGGTAATGGCCTAGTATCAAGTGCATTGGATAATATGCATATGGTGAGTGTGCTACACAAATGGATTTATTACTACTATTTCTTTCCCATCCCTTTTACATCTATTACAGTATCTCCCCATTTCATGAATATTCATGAGAACATTAAACATTTCTTAACTGAACTATTGAAGTTCATTCTTAACTCCACCTTATTGATGTAGAACAAAATGTTATCATAAAACACACCAGGAAAAAACAGTTTGACAATACACTGTATAAACAAATAGAAAGATATCACCATATTTGAGATTACATAGTACATGGTACCTGCAGACCTTGTAATGTAAACTTGCTTTGTCTGATAATACAAACACTTTATTTGCAAAGCTGTATTCCAATAGACACAGTGTTTAAGCTCCAGATTTTCAGAAGGAAGCGAAGTCCATGATGAGATGTCCTTGCCTTTTTTTCTCATAAATTCTCATATTCATGCCATGAAATAACAAGTAGAAAATTATGATTTAACATGCATCTCAGTTTCAAGGCTCTACCATCCTTTTAACTTCATTTTCTTCTATTATTTACCTTATATTGTACACACTAAAATTCCTGGACAATAAATAAATTAAGTATCGTTTTTATTATAGTGGGTTTCCAAAACATAGACTGAATAGAATAGTATTTCAAGAAAATTGACATCAATGGCAAATTGGAGGGAGAACTCTGATAGGCTTTAAAGTTAAGAGTATTTCATGGTCTGTAAACATCACCTTGATTGGCTAGCACCATTACACTAAAACTTGCTTTCTGTTTGCAACCTTAATCTTCACTTTTATCTCTAAAATCAGATGCTAAACAAACTTTTAATTAAAACATTTAACAGAGTAATTCAATGGATTTGTAAAAATCCAATATTTTTTTCTTTATTTTTCTTATATTTCTTCATCCTATCAGTAAATATGACAATAGATTAGTTACCTTGGAATGAGCTCAGACATACTGCTCGACATGGGAGATATCATGCCTCGTCCGCAGGTACAGTGACATCGGCATTTCTGCAGGTCGATGTCAGAAGCCACCCTCTTCAGACGGTACGCCGACATCGAACGGGGTCCTCTCGCCGTTAGGATCCGGTCCCGATCCACAACATACCTCTGGTTGGACTCCATTTTGGTGTTTATTCTTGGCAAGCTGGATTCCTCATTAATAGTGACTTAATCCAAATGTTTATATTCCAATGGGAACGATGTATTCAAAGTATATTCCACAATGATTTCACAAACTCCATTTTATGCTTTGAAGTCTAAAATAAGATAAGTTCATCATCAGTTACAAGGAGAAGAAGTCATCCAGTCGATTTGTCACTTTCACAAATATTCTCTAACGAAGACTCCTCGGTGATGGTGTATATTTCCGCTTGGGTCCACAGTACGACGAGGCATTCATCTAGAGCGTTTTAGTCCACATGACATATCACGCAAACCTGTTTGAATTGATATTATCGTGTTTGGAAAGCTCAGCCTACTCTCCCTCTCGTCACGATAACGTTAACTCTTGAACAACCAAATTACAAAGACTGAAGTTGTAATATTCACAACTCCTCACGCACTTGGATGCAATGAATTTAACCCTTAAACATCCAAGAGGCATGACTGACATTGCAATATGCACAACTCAATCATTCCATGGGATGCAAAGACTTAACGCTAAAACAACCAAGAGGAAAGACTGACATCGTAATATTCACAACTCATTCTTTCCTGAGGATTCAATGACTTAATACTCCAAACAACCAAGAGACAAAAATAAAGTTGTAATATTCACAGCACTCCAATTCACTGGGATGCGATGAGATTAGCTAAAACAACCAAGAGGCAAAACTGACATTGCAATATTCACAACTCCCTCATTCCTTGGGATGCGATGACTTAATGCTAAAACAACCAAGAGGCAAGACCGAAGTTGTAATATTCACAACCCTCTCACGCAGAGCTTGGAGGACGGCTCATCGATCAAATGACAGGCATCAAGGAATCATCATCCCGTCTTCTCGAGATGGATAAAAAGGATCACTGTATCTCTACTGGGAAGATGCACATTTGATTCCCATGTGAAATCAAGAGGAGAAAAGGAAAGCATCTATGCAAATTGCAATGTCCAAAATTCAAAGCTTCACTCTAAGGATAGATGAACAGACTCCATACACGCAATATTCAGAGTCTTGTAAAACATTACAATATCAACCCATTGACAGCTGAATTCTGAAACTCCCATAGACTTTGCACATCATGGACTGCCAGTTCCCAGTAGTCAATCGGTCAAAAAATGTCACACAAAAATGTCTCCATACAAATATTTCCAGAGTATAAATGCAGCGCTTTGTATCCTCTGGAAAAAGCGCTATATAAATTCAATTATTATTGTTATTAAATGAATAAATTTTGTGCACTTCAGTCAATGGATGAAAGGCATTCATAGGGAAACATAATATCAGCTAATTTCCACATATATGACCAATGAGATTTCCCTCTTATATCTCGCTGGTATGAAGATTCCTAGCACTGCAAAAATGACTGTACCAGTACATGTAATACATGGCCATACTGTGGTCTGAAATACAAAAACCGTTGCAATTCTCTATGATAACTTGCTATCTCCCGGTAGCAACATCACCAGTTCAATGACTTGCAAATGTTCCATCCAAATCAATATCAGAAATTAGTAAAGCTTGATAGATTGACCAAGAAAATAAAACTGATTTCCTCGCTGTTACAGAATGTATCTTTTGATGCACTGAAGGACATAAAAATGAAATTCCTTTTATCCCAAGAATCATAAAAACCGCAATCCATTTATGGACATCAGCACATCACATTATCAATACTAATTCACATTGCCATTTAACAATCCAAATCACCCAATAACATCAAATCCATTTAGTAGCAGAGGTAAAAGCTTCCATTTCTAAACAAAACAAACAAATATTGAGTCGTAACGATGTTGATGTATCTCATCTCAAATTGAAGGACCTCGCAACATCCATTATCTGATGCGGTCCACCGGACGATGAACATGAAACATACAACCTGTCAATACCCAAAGTAGATTCACGTCTCGCGTAAAAGACAAGAAAGAAAAAAGTCAATTATTGTCCCAGAACGCAGCATGATTCATTTCGCTTTGTCCGAGCGTGACTCCAATATTGAGTCACACCTACGGTGATAACCAATCAAATGCACAGTGTGTCCGCTAAACCACCCGTAATTGAGCAATATACCTACACCAAAATTATCATTTATTTATAATAATCTCACGTTATGTGTCCCTTCTGAAATACCAGCAGAAGGGCTGGGTGATTTTGTACTTTTGTGTCTAAACCATCCCGTTATTACACCCACTCTCCCTCTCTCTACTACTCTCTCCATGTGACCATATCTATTTCATTCTCTTTTCTATAACCTTACTCTATCTAACTCTCTCTCTCTGTGCTCTTGCTGTCCCTCCCTTGTTCCACCTCCCTCTCTCTCTCTCTCTCTCTCTCTCTCTCTCTATTCCACCCCTTCTCTCCCTTTCTCTCATTTAATAAACATACTTATCTTCCTCTATTTATCTATACCAGCAAATATTTATCTCATCCTTAATCTAACAGATCTTTCTCACTATCTTTCAAAAAAGCATAATCTTAAAAATATCATGAAGCTAGAAAACTCATGATCTAATATCAATAATTGTGTCATGCATAACACACCTACACATTGCCAAATGTCTTGCCCTTCTTTTTCTCTCTCTCCTCCTCTTTTTCTCACCCTCTATTTCTCTATCTGTCTCCCTGTCTCTCATCTCGTGCACTTTTCTATCTCTCAGTTATGACGTACCACTGCAAGCAAATATTAATCTTATATTCAATACCATATTCCTTATCTCAACATATCTTTCCAAAAGCACAATCTAATATCAATAACTGTGTCAGGCAAAACATTTCATGCACAGAACGCCCTTGTGGACTTTGTTAAATTTCACGCATCTCTGTTCCTAATCAAACATTCAAATGTCTGTCAACAGATGGTCATTTTCGAGAGCACTTCTAACACAACAGATGTGATACATGTACAGTACATGTGGCCTGTCGCCTTGAAAAATACCATCTTTGGAAAAATCTTGAATTTGAAAAAAGTCAGTGAAAAACATTATGCAAAATGAGCTTCAATCTTTACTGCAACATTTTGAATAAAACAGCAAAAATGTGAATATTCAATTCTAAAAATAGCCGGATAAAGGAGTTGATTGAACAAAAAAAGAATAATAAATACAGCTATTCCTAATATTCAAAGTATACATTACCAGGGATAAAAAAATATATATAAGATGTGATTTTTTTGTAGATAATAGTGTGAAAGATGCCTCCCGTTAAAATACATATAATACATTATTTCTATTGAATTTCTGTACAGAACATATTTTGAGCAACTATTTCGTGATTTTAGTAGAAGAAAATAGTAAAGACAGATGTATAGAAAGCTAAACATTCAGCACATTAGTATGCCATGATGGAAATCCACTAAGCAAGCAAAATAAACCTATAATTTCCATATATATTACAGTCAGATCTCAGTCAGACATGATCAATATATATTGACAAAAGAGAAGAATTAAATTTTCCAATTCATTTGGCAAACATACACTCCCACTTGCCAAAATATTAAAGTTGATATAAAAGCAGGAAGCTAATCAAAATGCAAATTTCTTTGGTCAACCACAAATATTTGCAGCATAAATGTATTTCTGTGTGAAGCAAGAAGAGTGTGTTGATTCATAGTGACGGATTCACGAGGTACAGTGGGCATACACCCCCAAGTAAAGAATTTTCTGTCCTTTTTACTAGTAAAAAACAACTATTTTTTCTCTTAGTGCAATTCTAATCTGGGTATGTGCGTCTTACGAGCCCTGCCTTTTTTTGCACATCCGTCAATTTTCAAAGATCTTAAATGCTCGGTCGATTAAACCACCTCTTAATTTATAAACAATTATCTTGTAAACATTTGTATTGATTTTTCTTCGTAATTTTGTTCAAAATATGCTTACTTTAAATTGTTCACATTCATTTTTCTGTTATATAATGTATATTGCTTGTTATCAAAATGAAAATAATATCAATCAATCAATAAATGTGCCATGGAGAAGTGGGAACCCTTTAATTTTGTTCATTTAGTTTTGTCAAGCTTCAGAGCAGAAATGGAACCTTTTCTTTTACTTGCTTGTAAGTGGTGATCATTGGAGTAAAATTGATTATGCACATCCAGATAATTAAGAGTCTGTCATAAAAAGAGGCGGTTAGAATATTAATATATAAGGGTCTCTCAAAATAACTACCAGCATTCTAGCAAACAAAAGGTCTTTGGACTTTTGCCATCTTTTTCAGAGAAAGCAGCATAGTTTATTTGTTTTCTTATTTTGAAAGGTATCAACTTGACCAGAAAAAAACTATAGTTGAATTACAGAAATAGCCAAGATGGATTAGAGGTAATAGAGAAAATATTTTCCAGTTATACATATTTCAGGTATATATTTTTTCCAAATCGTGAAAATCTAGTATTTTCAGAAAATGTTATTTGTCACCTTCCTTTCGATTTCACATGTTAAAACATCAATTCAAAAGCCCCTGAAAATGCTCACTGCTCACTGCTCACACGCAGGGTGGAAAACAGAATATTCCTGTCAATTTCAAAGATATTGACAATTACTAGCGGCAAGACAGATATGATATCGTCCAATATCCAGCAGTGTATAATGTTCCCATGTACTAGATAGACTGGATTAACCTATCATGACCCTTCCAAAATGTCATGCACTAGATAAGCTTGCAAAATATAGGTTAAGATATGTGAAGTACATTGGAATATGGTTGTGGATATATATTTTGGAAATGTACAACAAATTACTTTAAAAAATAGGCAATTTAACGAGTAAAGAATTTTAGAGCATGTCCTCATCTAATGCATGTTCAAATTTCTTTACAATTGACAACGTAAAACTGTTTTAATGTCTACAGCTGTCACTTGGCTTCTTTGTTTTACAACATGGTGTTGTTAACCCCTTGACTACTGAATTACGTAATTCCCATACACTGTGTGCAGGGACTACACGTTTCCAGTTGTCAATCGGTTAATTCGGCCATGCCCCGCCTATAATAACAACAGCACTGGCACCAAAATCATTTACATCTAATCTACCTAATATTCACACCCATTTACTTGTTCTTAACTCAGTCACGATTCAAAGACTGTTGAGCTGTCATAAATAACAGGTTCAAGCCCTCAGGCCACCAGATTGTCATAATTGTTAGTATCATAACGTCACATGAGACAAGAATATATGAAACATCCATCAGGGTTATAAGTAGACAATAAATGAGAAAGGGATCTAAAAATTGGGTTATCATAATAATGATACTGAAAATGGGAATTGTGAGAGACGTAGTAGTAGCACTTCTATTTGGGAAAGGAGGATATTAACCAAACAAGATGCATTCTTAAAACAAGTACGAGTGATAGGTGTCCTAACCTTGATATTCACAGAGTACATGAAGCCGTTTTCTTAAAGGGTATCCAAGGCCAAAAAAATAATTTGCTTGTTTATAGTATACTTAACAACTATCTTCTTAAGCAGTCTAAGACGTTATAAAGGTGTTTAATGTCCAAATATTGAATTCATAAAGCCAATCAATTCTCATGAATGATCAAAAGATGACTGGTACAAACACTAGTTCACAAAGCGAAATAAAGGAGCACATACGCATAGCTATCAGCTGCAATATCTCGCATGAAGCCTAATTTGGTCGTACAGAGCCTAATCCAATCGCAAACAAGCTTTCTAATTGCTTCTAACTTCTTAACTAGTAATCCGCATCATACCAGATGAAGTTATTAGGGGTCAATTTGAGGCACTGTAACATTGTACAAATTATGTTTTTTCTACCTCACGATTCCCTTTAAATCCTGATCAACACGCATCCCTCACCACCCATTTAAATAAAGCAATTAGTCCCTGCTTGAATGGAGCTACATTTACATGGGTACAAACTAAAAATAACCCTCCATACTCTTATATATAAAAATTGTTGGTATTTAGGTACATACAGCATTGATTTACATTCTAAAATGAAATTATGACTTACGAAACGGTGACTTATGCCAGAGATTCAGAGTACATTAGACCATTTTCATACCCTGCCCTCACATCCCTCGACGCCTACTTCAACCAGCAATTAGGCCATACTGGTACAGAAATACATTTACATGGGTGCAGGCTGAAAATAACCTTCCACAAACTTGTATACAAAAATGTATGTATAAAAGCATTTGCAGCATTGATTTGGGGGTAAAAGGGGATGGAAGATATTCATGATATTCATGATATGATATTCATACCATGCCTTCGCTCATCCCTCGACACCCATTTCTACCGGCAATTAGGCCATGCTCGTACAGAGATACATTTACATGGGTGCGGGCTGAAAATAACCTTCCATCCTCTTTTACCCCAAAATTCATGTATAAAAGCATTTATAGAATTGATTTACATTCTAAAATAAAATTATGACTTATGAAATGGTGACTTATGCAAGAGATTCAGAGTACATTTTCATACTCTGCTCTCGCATCCCTCAACACCCATCTCAACAGGCAATTAGGCCATGCCTGGCCGCAGATACATTTACATGGGTGCGGGCTGAAAATAACCTTCCGTCCCCTTTTGCCTAAACATTCATGTAATAGAACACATCGTCCTATAACCTCTGCTTTCAACTCAACCTCGAAACGACAATCACGCTATAAGCACATGGTCGCTGCATTCATAAGCACATGGTAGGCTGGAAATGAATTTACTCTTCGAGGTTTAAGAAAGGGGATAAAATCAACTTCATGACTATGGCGGCGTTGCTAGAAAGGTGTGTTCAATTGAAAATCAGTTGCTAATTAATAGGCACAGTATCATTCACGTACAGTCTACGCTACTCCTAAGATGCGCATAAAACGAAGATTTTGATTAGCTTGTGGCAATCAACTGCAACTTGTAATTGATACAACTTGCTAGCAACATCCCCTAAATTTGAAATGGTTACAATATTATAGGGTAAACAATTCAAGCTTGAAAAGACTTTAAACTTTGAAATTTAATGAAATTTGAATTTGAGGTTATGTATGGTTGTATATACTATTTTTGTATTACAACCATGTCTATTGTGCGTGGGGCAGTCTTTCAATTTGCCCAATTAAATCATTTCCATCAAAATAAAAACATTTTTATCATCAATGTTTGTGCATTACCCTTACACTCACTTTTATACCTCGTACCCTTCACATTTCTTGTATTTAGAGCATTCTGTTGATTTGACTCATCAAATCCATATTTTCACCACAAGTACAGATAAATTGGCGACTTAGAATAGCATCCATATTGTCTTACTACAATCATCACTATCGAGGAATATCAACAATATAGCATTAACCCATTGACTACTTGAATCGGGTAGTCCCTCTACAAAGTTTATGGGAATGACAGAATTCAGGATTCAATGGGCTACAGTTATAATTAACTGTTGCTTAATGCAACTACATGGCTACTGTCAAGCCTAAGGAAATTCCAGTATTCGGAAATCTATGGGTTAACACATGGTGTACCAGAAGCTGAGGATCCCTGTACAAATCCCATGAGAATTAGTAAGTTCAGAAGCCAAGTGGTTAAGACAATAATGATGAGACACAATTAGATTGAGAATGACATACGCCTCCAGAGAGAGTACTTGAAAGTGACATTCACGAGACTAATTTAGAAGATCAAATATTAGTGGCAACATTGAGAGAGCTAACAAAAAGGATAATAAATGTATAAACTTTGTGGAAGCTCACGAATCTCAAACATTCAATTTCCTTAGAGTTTCTGATTTATTTGTCTAATAAGTGTGTCAACATTAATACAGGTTTTAATTACAGTGACTTTGTTTTGCAAAATGGAAAATTGGCAGTAGAATTTGTGTATTTAGTCTCGGCTGATGAGATCTTGTTAACATAAGATGTTATGATTTTTTTTTCAACATTAGTATAATTTAATGTTTTCATTAATATCATTATCTATTATAGAAAAAATTATCTATGCTAGAAAAAAATTAAAATGTAAAATGCTCAGAATTCATTAGTGGGTAGGATATATTATCAGCAAAACTCTTAAAATAAGGGTTCAATCTGATAAATACTATCCAATCTTATATATCTAGCTAACTTCATCAAACAAATTCTTGGATTTCATGACTTTATGATAAAACACAATTGTATTCATTACCATCAAAGGCATGATTACTTTAAACTATGACGTGAACATAGATATCACCTTATCAGTCCTATCCAATTTCATACTTAAAAGATCAATCCAATCAGCTTTTCTTAAGAATTCATTGATTTTCTAATTTCTTTTTACCTTATTTGTGGTGGGCCATATCTGGCTTGAATATATTCTATTTCACAAAAGCATATCTTAACTTACAGCTAAAAATTATCACTAAAGTATGATTGGTTACATTGCCCCGAGACAACAGGTGTGATGAGATAACAGTACGATTATGTTCAAAACAACTTCAAGATGCAATCATATCAGTTGGCTCCACAGATCAATTCATTAGAAGAACCATTTAGCCTCATCCACTTTACATCCTCTTTAGGCGAAGGAAGTTTTGGTGGTAGTAACAAGTGGAACCCAAAATATCTAGATCTGTCTCTAGACTAAAGGCCACCGCACACTACATGACTTTTAGTTGTACAACCTAAAGACCTTGCGACCTGACATCGCACAATACGCAACCAAAGACCTTAAGACCGAAGAGCCGATACTGATATCTTAACATTTATAATCGATCAAAAGTTACGCGCTCGTTTCCCATCGCAACACGCAGCGCGAGAAGTCAGAATTTTAACGTTAAATCTTGGATTTTCCTTCTAGATTTGTCATATTTGACAGTGTCATCGAAAATTAAGAAATTACATTCATGATTTCAGCTAATCATAATGGATTTATTATAAAATAACAAAACATCAATGTTTTAATGAGCAATTTTCGAGTGATGCCGTTGTGTGTCTAGTGGGAGGCTGTGCGTGTGTGATTGAGCTGCTGAGCTGGGAGAGGTCGCATGAGACCTTAAAAAGATTCAACATGCTAATTGATAATGACATGTTCCCATAAAACAAGATCATTTCAAGTTACTCCACAAAGCAATCAATTTCAATATACCTAGATCACTCATCCACTCCTTCTACTCCAGACTAAAATTATTTTTCATTAACGATAAAAACAAAGTGATACAGTACATCTTCTTCGAATCAATATTGTGGATGGGGCTCAACCAATAATCAAGCTTAGTTGGGCTCGGGTCAGGATGGGGCAAAGGGAGGGAGGGTCTCTGACTCTCTGGTAAGCAATAACCCACACTTTGAAATTAAAACGCATCCCTAATTATAGCCCTCTCCAATTATAGCTCATGCATCAAATGATGACAGATTATACAACCCAAAGGCCATCATCATCATACCGAACCCCATCTAAACTAACCTCTCCTCCAGTGGCTAGCGAAG
>BQKZ01009375.1:2485-15749 GCA_036244855.1 Temnopleurus reevesii
GCCCCAATACATGATACCGTGCGGCGTGCATGATCTGTCATCACACACGGTTGTCATATCATAGGGGTTTTCCCCTAGGCCCTCCCATCTGCGTATTCTCTAGCTCTAGCTCTGCGCGCGAATGGGCCGTGGAATTTCGTCATCGTCAAAACAGCTTGCGAGTGAATGAGAGTAATCAGCAATTTTGTTCATCTACATGTAGAAAGTACGAGAGTTTAATCGTTGTGATTGGCGTTGGGATTTATATTACGATCAGCAACTGGTAAGTCAGAATTGATTTAGTGTGACTAATAAAGTTAAATTTGTCTAACTGTGTATTTTGTTTTTGTTTATAAAATAGCGATCAGCTGTCCATGTCCTCATCATACATCGCTACGGAGCTCCGGGGAGATTCGGGCGTATTCGTGGAGCTGCTGCCGCTGCACAGCGTATGCCCGTCTCGTTTGGAATCTTTCTGACCTTCTGTCCTTTTTATTTTATAACAATTAAGTTTGAAGGAGTAGGATTTGGTTGTTGTAGATGAGTTCCAGTCCTTGGATTGGGATTACCCTATTGGAATGAATTAATGCAACAGAAGCACATCTACTACTGTAGATCCACAACCACAAAGAAGAGTGTCTATCAGTATCACTCTATGGCTACACCGCTATGTCTGGCCAGGAAAGCATCACTTTATTTTCACACACATCTTTTAGTTATAAAACTTGTCTCATTTGGATCTCCAGGGGACCCAACAAATTGACGGTATGATACATATGTTTTTTTCCAAAAGCTTTTTTAGAAAATATTTTAACTGAAAATTGTGAAGAAAAAAAACTGCCTGTGTTATAAGGTATGCTGTTCTACACAACAATTGTTCTTTGTTGGATCGTGGTGCTGCTAGAGCCAGGCAAGACCTTTAAATTTTTATTTGACTGTTTACAGAGTCTCGCCCTTAGTCCTTATTTCCATAATACTATAGCGCACCAAATTTAAAGAAAGATTTGATAGCCTATCGAGTTGTGTTGTGTACCCATGCCTTGATTGAAGAAAAATATATATATTGTTCAAGCTAATATAATTTTTTTTGTCTGTCTATATAGATCTAGTGAATCTACTTCGAATCTCTGAGAAATTACCAAAACCAAAGAAAGATCTGGGTCGGAAGGTCGCAGAGAGGATGGATCGGGGTGCGTCAACAGCAGCACTGCAGATACCTGCAAGACCATAATCCCTCCTTACTTTCATGAAAGCACACCAAAACTGAAAAAAAACCATTTGATACATGTAGCCTATAGAGTTGTGTTGTGTACCCATTTGAGAAAAAAAGGAGAAATGATTGTAAAAACCTGTCATCCTTTTTTATCCTTTTTTATCCTTCTACTTCTAGAGAATCTACATGTATTTGAATTCCTGAGAGCGCACCAAGACTATAGAAGATCTGGTTAATTCCGAGGATCACAGAGAGAAGATGGATCGGGGTGCATCAACTACAGCACCACAGATCCCGGCAAGACCATCCATCTTTGACTACACAGAGTCTCTCCCTTACTTCCATGGAAGGCTCACAAATACAGAGGTAAAAATCATGAATAATCTAACACCAAATACTGTAAAAGCCCATACTTTGGCAAGTATAAATTTTTATCAAATTCACTGATTTTCAGACCTTTTCAGACATTGGCGAGTTGTTATTTTCATATTTTGAATTATTATTGTACATATCTATGGGCATTCCGATGAGTGAAACTTTAGTTTTAGCAATTTCATGGTTGCGAAATTCACCAAAATTAAACTCCAGCGTAAATTTCAGCTTATCCAGTAAATCAAGCGGGACATTTGTTATATTCAGTCATTTTGGTAGCTTTATAAAACAACAGCATCAGCTTTTTTCATAAAAAATAGGATGTTTCTAAAAATATGTATGCTATAATTTCCATATTCTAATCTGAAGTTTGAACTCTGAGGCTGGTACTTGCAAGACCGAAAAATAAGGTCTCTTTCAAAAAGGAATTTGGAATCGTCTCCATGATCATTCTTGTAAAAGGAGAACAAATCAGAAATTGTTATGAAATTTCCTCTGAAACAATTATTTTTTTCTGTCTAGGTTCTTGCCTTCTGTTTGTATTTAGAAAAGGATCTTAGCAACCCTGTAGCCAAATTGTTTTTGTTTTTTCTGTTCATATTTATTCATTTCTACACTCAAAGATGTAAAGTGTAAGTCAGAATGATTTGCTGTTATCACACAAAAATTTGTGACAATAAGATCACTGTGAGATTACTGGCCTATAATTATTCTAATTATGATTATAATTATAATACACAGGTACATCGTTGCAAAGAATTCTAACTCATACTGTACATGTACATTTATGTATTCTATCATACGTAGATGGTCATATTGGCAGGTTTAATGTTTTTTTGTCATTCTACATGTTTTAACATTTCTGGCAGAGTTTTAGGCAAGAAAATGGAATAAAAAATGTTTTGATGCCGTCGACTGACAGACTGACTCTGAAAATGGCCCGACCTGAACTTTTTTGTTTGCTTTTCACCAAATTGAAAAATCACATTAAGATTATGAATAAACATGTGAAATATCATCTAAAAAATATTTATTTGAAGAAGAAAATGATCTGAAAATACATTATAAGATGCTCTTTAGCTTTTCATCCTCTTTTAAGCTTTAATTTCCTCATGAATTGTTTAAATTGTGGTCAAAAGACTGAAAAGATGAATTAAAAAACAACTTCTTCCAACAATTTCAAAAATGGCTTGTGAGGGCATCCAGACATAAACCATGTTATGAAGGTACCAACTTTCTCAGTTCATTATGCTTTGAGCTATCAATTAATAATTTTTGTTCTCGGTAATAAACATGTCAAATTGGAAATATTTCATGGAATAGGGAGATTCTTGCCAATGACCATAGGTACATGTACATGGTATTCCTTAAACCAGTTAGTGACAATTGAACCAGAATACTTTTAATCCAGTTCGCATGTATTATTTGTTGCTATGCCAATCGAGCCCCTGCAAAACTTGCATTTTTATCAAGAACAACTTTTGTGTCTAAAGAATGCATTAAATGTGCATCTTTCAGTAAAATAGGTTTGCAAATTCTTATCTCTGTCATTATGTGGACATTCTTCAGATTACAATTGCATGCAGGAACATCATGCCAATACATGTACGAGATAAGATAACACTGGCCATTGCTATCTATTCAGTGTATTTGTATACTAAGGGAATGTTGTTCAAAAGTTGCAATTGATCGCAAGTTGCAGTTGATCGCAAGTTGCAGTTGATCGGAACATGCGAATCAAAGCCATTGTTTCATGCGCATCTTGTTAAATGCGCGGACCGTGCGCGAATGAAAATGCGCGTTACAATTTAAAAAGTTGCAGTTGATTTGCAGTTGATTTTGAACAACACCCCTATAAAGTATTTGTTATGCTTCAAAATTCCCTGATTGAAATTGAATTGTTTGTGATCTACATGTATTACTTTAAGAAATTATGGTCAGTAAAATTATTTTCTGAAAGTTTTTGATTTTTAGTACTGTCAGTCATAATACAGTCTCCATTGCAAATCAACATTCATTCTTACACCATAACACGATAAAGCTCAGAACATGATCTGAAAAATGGGATGACTTTCAATAACGTGACCAACCATATCCATTGGTCAGCACAGAAGTGAGTGACATGACTAGTTTAAGAATGAGTTGACAGCTCTGTTTCGTTGAACAGGATTTCACATGAAAACTGGTAAAGCGGTTAAAGTACTAACCATGGTTAAAACCAGAAGTACAGAACTCATTGGTAGACTTCCTATTAAAGTGGTTTGTGAGAGTGGTCTAATTTCCTGTTTCGGCAGCTCTACTAATATATGTACAGCAGTGTATAAATTCTCACGTCTCTTTCTCTCTCTCTCTCTCTCTCTCTCTCTCGCTCTCGCTCTCACTTTGTATTTCTGACCGTATGTACAGTATTAATCATTTTTGTATTAAAGGGAATTGAACAACATTAACTTGTTTTGCTTTCATTCTGGGCAGAAATACATGTATGTTGTCTATTGATCATTTGTGAAAAAATTAATGCATTCTGAAAAAAAATAAAAAAAGGTCATGACTTTTGAATGGATCATCTGACTTTGCTCAAATTTTCAGTTTGATTTTATTGTATTTTTCTTGATCCACTGAGAGCACATCAACGTCTGGGTGAAGTTCTCCATTCAACACTTGTCAATCAAATAAGGTTATAATCAATTTACAAAATCAAAATGTTTATTTATACCCCTCATGGGCTCCTTGAGTTGGCAACCTAACAAAAATGGCTGCCAACATGGAGAACTCTCCATTCACGTTGTACACAGAATTTTCACACTTTTTCCTCTTTTTGTTGAAAAGTAAACAAAATATGGACACATCAATTATGCAAGCATAGAACAAAGACTGGTGGTGATTCCTCAATTGAACCATGATTTTTATTCATAGTTAAGAAATTAATGTACTGTACAAAGTTTAAAAATAAGTAGTTCTCCATTTATGACATCACAGATTAGGCCAAAGTTGCCAATTCAAGGATGCCCATAAGTGGGGTAAATGCAAAATTTGAAAATTCATAACTATTGAATGGATAATCCGATTTTGCTTAATTTTCATAGTTTGTTCATCTTATTCTTATCATATACTGATATCAGGGTGAAGTTTCCCTTTAAGTTTGTTACATTGTACTTTCGTTCTGGATAGAAACTGGTTGTCTATTGATCGTTTGTCAAAACTTTTGCATGTTGAGATGAACAAAAAAGGTCATGTGCACTCATACTTATTTGTCACTTCTTGTAGGACTTATTTTTACACCAATAATTACCTACTGTATGGATATAAATAAGTTGTTTTCTATTGAATTAAACAAGGTGATAATTCCTTGATCAAACTCATTATTTGCGGCCCTTTTTGCAATAAATCCTCTATTTTTTATATTCTAGGACAAAAGTAGCCAAAAATACATCATATATTCTCCAAACAATAATAATTGAATCTGAAAAGAAATCTTTATTTCAGCACATACATGTAGCAGATATTTGCTCATTCTGCCCCTTTATTCTGCAACACCATCCTATCTAAGTTGAACTCCACAATACCCAAATTTAAATCCTCCATGAAAGCCTACAAGTATGTGCAATGTATCTGTTAAAGACTTTAAATGATGACATACTTTATTTCCATTGTTTCATCCCTTGAATACACTTTGATTAGAAGCACCATTTCATTACTTTGGTACTGTTTCATTACTTTAATTAGAAGCACTGTTTCATTACTATAATTACTTAGCACTTTTAAATTGATTGTCCTCATTAACACGTTTTTAATTTGGGCATGTGTTTATAGTGACATCATCTTCCAAGACACTGTTGTCCAAAGTCTTCAAACCCCACAGTAGTTTTTTTTTGCGGAATCTCTGTCAGGAAGTGTCATACATAAAGACATAACATTTCTGAGGTTGAAGAAAGTTCTGAGCGAGACAGCTTGGACGTGTCTTAAAGGATGGGTCTGTGCCAGAAAAATCATTCTAATCATATGTTTAAATAAAATGTTGTCATATGTCATGTCCTACGTCATGCATTTCTCAACTGTATTAATCCATAAATGCTGATTTTTCTAAAATATTCAAAACATGCACCTATGTATTCATAAATAAAAAGGAAAGAAAATTGGTGTCAGAGGATTTAAAAGTTGTTCGAGTTCATTAAAATACAATACATATTCGATATGAATACAGAAAAAAAATATTTTCAATCAACAAGACAACAAATGAAAGAGAGATAAAGAAAGATGAAAGATGGGGGAGATTCAACATGATATACAGTACATAAACAAGATACTAATGAAAAGGAAAAGGAAACTGNCAATACCCAAATTTAAATCCTCCATGAAAGCCTACAAGTATGTGCAATGTATCTGTTAAAGACTTTAAATGATGACATACTTTATTTCCATTGTTTCATCCCTTGAATACACTTTGATTAGAAGCACCATTTCATTACTTTGGTACTGTTTCATTACTTTAATTAGAAGCACTGTTTCATTACTATAATTACTTAGCACTTTTAAATTGATTGTCCTCATTAACAAGTTTTTAATTTGGGCATGTGTTTATAGTGACATCATCTTCCAAGACACTGTTGTCCAAAGTCTTCAAACCCCACAGTAGTTTTTTTTTGCGGAATCTCTGTCAGGAAGTGTCATACATAAAGACATAACATTTCTGAGGTTGAAGAAAGTTCTGAGCGAGACAGCTTGGACGTGTCTTAAAGGATGGGTCTGTGCCAGAAAAATCATTCTAATCATATGTTTAAATAAAATGTTGTCATATGTCATGTCCTACGTCATGCATTTCTCAACTGTATTAATCCATAAATGCTGATTTTTCTAAAATATTCAAAACATGCACCTATGTATTCATAAATAAAAAGGAAAGAAAATTGGTGTCAGAGGATTTAAAAGTTGTTCGAGTTCATTAAAATACAATACATATTCGATATGAATACAGAAAAAAAATATTTTCAATCAACAAGACAACAAATGAAAGAGAGATAAAGAAAGATGAAAGATGGGGGAGATTCAACATGATATACAGTACATAAACAAGATACTAATGAAAAGGAAAAGGAAACTGCTATAAAATTTACGTAGTTCTGTAGAGGAAGCCCATCTTATCTGTGAAATAAAGCTTGTACTGGAAGACTGTATTTTACAAACAATAAGGTATAATAAACTACTTGCATAGAAGTGCATGACAATATGACGTGAGCGAAATTTGCCAATTCGCATGAAAATCCCGGTTCAGTCATATCATTGAAATATTCATAATTTTCTTATTTATTATCCATTTCACTTCATACTTTTTTCTTCTGTTCATTTGATTTTTTTCTGTGTTTACCCAGCCTTTTGATGTTGTTTGTGTGTCTTTTATCTATATCAGGTAAAGAGCCTATTATATGATAGAATTGCAGTATCACTTTTAATTAGGGGTTATACTCAACAACTACTCCAACATGTTTTCTTTTTCTCTTTTTAGGAGGACAGAATATTCAAATACTACTTAGACACGAGAGGAGCCTTTCTACTTAGGAAGAGTAATTCTAGGCAGGATATACTAGTAATTTCCATTGTGTGAGTATACAGAACTATATTAAATGACCTGTCATGTCGGAATCCGACAGAAATCATATAGTCACTTTTTTGTTGTAAAATACAATTCCTTGTTTTATAAATTTCAATTTCAGACATTGATCTGTTGCATATGCCTAATATTGAGGAGGAAATTTCATTTTTAGGACAAAAAACAGGGGTTACAAATTGAGTATTTCTTTCAGAAAAAGGCTTCTGAAGTTTGTCTTCTATTTTAATTAATTGATGCATTTTCATGGTAAATGCAGGTTTCAGTGTTAGAGGAGGGAATAGCAACCGCTGCTCAACTGTAACAAACACAGGATTTAATAATATATAGCATTTAAACACGCTATCTCTCTAGTCACCTATTCAGAGGCGCGAGACAAATTATCTAATATTATTACCCGGCCATAGCATACGCTGCCAAGTAGGCACTTCTGCATTTAGAAGAATAAATTCCTGACGGTACCCATTCACCTCACCTGGGTTGAGTGCAGCACACTATGGGTAAATTTCTTGCTGAAGGAAATTAACGCCCTGGGAAAGATTCGAACCACCGACCCTCTTGTTAAGAGGCGAGAGAGTCCGAACCAATACACCACGACGCTCCCAGTTCTATTTGAAAAAAAAAGCTTGATGGCAAGTAACCAATGAGCAAACACGCGTGTTGCCAGGAGATGGAGCTTCCTGGAGGACAAGTTTTGTTCAAACATTTAGCATTTAGGCTGACTGGGAAAAAAGACAAATACAGAAAAATCTTTCTTCCTTTCTGCTTAGCATGTTTGCATGATATAATTTGAGAAACCGCTCATGAAACATTGGGGAGTTTGAAAAAAAATACAAATTATGTTCCAAATTGAAGTTTATTTTTCATTACCCCTATTTTCTCAAAATTGAGATCAACAATTTCTGTCTGAATTTAATATGATATTTCACATTTTTGTGAGCAGCAGTGGCTGCAGGTTTTCATGACTAGGCCCATGGTCATAAAGAACTTTCCCCTAATGAACTGGAAAGCAAAACAAAAATTGAAAAATATAAACAAATATTGAGGGGACACTTACCCCTGGTGTCATTGGATCTATATTTACTTATGATTCCTTCATTGAAATAAAGTGGTTTTGTATAACAATACTTTTGATTACTTTTGGTTTCCAGGAAGATGTTGCAATTAACTCTTCAAAATGGCAACTACATAGAAAATGATAAATTTCCAGTGCATGCTACATGTACAGATACACTTTGCAGTACCATAAATTGGTGATGAATTCAGAACATTCCATAATGACATGTTACATGTACATGTATATCAAAAGATGGTTGACAATGCAATTTTTCCACATAGCTCCTGAATTATCTTAAATGTGCAGTCTCAAATTGTAGGGTCATGATAAAGAACTTTAGTAGTGTTTAAAAATTTGAAAGGTGAATTTATTAGTTGTACTTCCTCATTAGAATTCATATTCTGAGTATATCACTTTCGGAGTACTTAGAGATGCATACAAATTCAGCATACTTTGTTTTGTTTACATACATGTGTTATTTAACATTACATGCTGAGAGATAATTCCTCAGAATATGAAACCTTACTGAAAGTATAGCTTCATGGGGCTAAATCTGAATATCAGTACTTAGGTTTTGTATTCATTTTATGAACTATTTTACACATGTATTTATGTTACATTCCTTTCTCTTCTATTTTCTTTGAGTTTGCTTGTCAATTTATAATGTTTTTGATCATTCCTGACAAATTGTTAATCCAATATCCCCATTCTTTGAATAAATATCATTCAGTACTCTGTATTAATTCTTTATAAAGTTACATGACTTTAATTAGGAATAAATCAGGATTTGAGCAAGATATTCTCATCATGAAGAATTTTGAATTGATTATTTGATTTCTGCCACCATAGTATTTAAAGTGTGCTATAATCAAAACGTTACTTAAGAACATGTGTTTTCATCATGCGTTTTGCTCTTTTTTTCATACAACTTCTTTCATTTTGTTTATGATGACTGTTAGGTGTGGTTGGAATACATTTAATTGCGGCATTATTCAAGTGTATTTCTTTTCAGTTTCATTTTACTAGAGTTTGGTTGATTCAGTGAAAAGTATTAATAACCAGGGATGTGTTTCGCCAAGTTAAGAAAGACTTTATAAAGAACAACACTAAGGGGGTATTGCTCAAAATCAACTGCAAATCAACTGCAACTTTGCCAATTGTAACGCGCGTTTTCATTCGCGCACGGTATGCGCATTTAATAAAACGCGTGTGAAACAATGATTGTGATTGGCCTGTTCCGTTCAACTGCAACTTGCGATCAATTACAACTTTTGAGCAACACCCCCTAAGAAAAACTGCTGTCAGTTCCTGCACTGAATACATTTCTAGGTTATCCAATCATTCCACAAAAGAACTGATACCAGTCATTCTAAAGTATTTTTATTATCATTATTGTTATTTATTCAGCAAATTCAAAACAAAACAATTACAGTATAAGTAAAGGATACAAAGATACAATAATTCTTATCTTAGTGAAACACTGCCCAGTACATGGAAACAACCTCTTATCAAGAACTTAAATTAAAAAATTTGCAGCTATCGAGAAAATGTATGGCTAATTGAGGGATGATGGGTTAACATATTTTTCTTTTGTCGAGCAAATATCAAAAAAGGTTTGTTTGACAAACAGCATGGTATAATGTAGAATAATTTATATTTTTTTCAAGTCTTGATAGAAACGAGCTTGAAATGAAATGAGGCACAAGATGCATTTTATTCTTTTGGTCTATTGTAGAATCACAGAAAAACAATGAAACTGCATGTATGGTCTGTATCTTTCAAAACACATCGCAAATGAGCCATTAACATCTCTAATGAAATGTATCAATCACGTCATATGTAAATAATTTGATAAAAGTTTACTTCAAACTGAGAAAAAAATACCAAGTGACATGAAATCTTTATAAATTGCCTGTGAGGGACCTTATGTTTATGTGTGCAATAATATGCAGACAAATGATAGAAATTAAATGGTGTCGTATTGAAAAAAAATTCATGTAATAGCATCATCAATGTTTCGTTTTGTATCTTTGCTATAGGGTCGACCGGAAGAACATCTTTCACATCCAGATTGAGCAGAGGCACGGCAGGGTATCCATTCTCCAGAGCAACGACTCCTTCTCATCGCTCGATCGCCTCATTGGCTACTTCCACAATCATCCATTCCCAGGGACCAAACACAAAGACCTCTACCTCACCAAGGCAATAGCCAAGAAGAAAGCCTCTCCGATGCCGTCCCCGACTTCTTCTTTGACTCGTGTCCCCAGGCGACCGCCCCCGCTGTCCAGCGAGCAGCGGAAGAAGTCCGTCGATGAGCGACCACAGCTGGCACTCCCCATCCCCACCGAGAATCCGATCTATGCAGAATACAGCCATCTGTACTCCCGCGTTGACAAGGTGGAGGCGGATCAGCTTGACCTAATCCTGCAGCTATGCGATGAGGTTGACCAGGAGATGAGCAACGCCAGTCGGATGAAGTGCTCATGTGGCCTCTACCAGGAAGAATCCACGCTCGTCGACGGTTGGATGATGCATCGGGACACAGAGGGGGAGACCACAAGAGGGCGAATTTTCTTCCTGGATACGCGGACCAATTCGTCCATGTGGAGATTACCGCCGGAGGTGGAGGTGGATATAAAAACTAATTATCCAGAGAAGTGGAAACTCCTTTGTAGACTTACGAGGGAGCCAATTGAAAATTATGATTTTTAGACTCTCGGACATTCTCTGCGGACTCCCTTATAGTTTACCAAGGTGTGAACCTTTTACCAAAGTGTGAACTTGTCTTACTCTATGAATTCTAGACGTCATCACGCTGATCCCCAGGAGAAAAATCTGAGGGGATTGCTTCGCAAAACCAAATTTAGAAGCAGACTGTGAACAGGTTCCGAAGTGATTAGAAATAAATGATTTCAGTTTGAATGACTTGCCAACTCTACATATTTAGATGATGTTAATAATTGTCAGTTACAGTGCGTTCCAAAGGCTTGATAGTCTGACAACGCTATAAGGTTTGTTAATCTGAAGGTGCATAAGCCCAAAAATTATAAAGGGTTATTATTCCAAATGTTATTTTGTCCGAAAATGAAATGAGGTTCTCTATTTCAAATAAGATGAAAATTTCATTAGTCCAAATGAAATAGGGGTTGTTAATCCATAAAATGGAATAAGGTGCGCTTTTATGAAAGTTCAACAGTCAAGAAAAGAATAAGGACTTGTTATCTTGAAAGTTTGAGTATCCATAATTGAAATATGGTTCATTATTCAGACAGTCAATCCAGACAATGATGAAATGAGCTTTACTTTTTAACAATTTAGTCTTTGAAATAATCCAGAAGTCAAGAATGAATTGTATTTTTAGAGAACCTTCAGAAACGTGAATCTTTTTGTCATTTTTGAACTGTCAGAAATTGTGGTATCTTGATTTGGTGTGTTTGAACCTAAGGATCAACGAACCTGACTTCATTTTTGGTCTATCAACCATTCAAAAATAACAAGTGTATACCTTCTTATGCCTTTATGAAGTGGGAACAACAAAGAATTATTCATTTCTACTTTACTTTTCCTTCTGCTGTCATGATTTTAATGTAAAAGAATTATCTTGGATGTATGTAAGTGCAAATATTTATACATTTTGTACTCAGGTTTAAGTTTCCACAAGGGCAGTAACCTCCTGGTGTTTTTTATCCATTATACTTGGTATGGTCTTAAAAACAGTGGTAGTTCTAGGGAATGGTTCTAAAGGGGAGGACCTACGCCACCATGCCCCTTATTTTTTCTTTAAAGGGGAATTACACCCAGACAATAATGTACAGTCAGTAAATGAAGAAAAATCAGATGAACAAACTGAAAATTTGAGCAAAATCCGATAATCCGTTCAAAAGTTATAAAGTTTCAAAGTTATCATTTCCACCTGTGCTGGGCATCCTTGAACTGGCAACGGATAGCCAATTAGCATAATCTGTGATGTCATACATGGAGAACTCCTCATCCTTTTTGTCTATAAATTTATTGAAAATTGATCAATATCATATTTCAAATGAGGAATCAGCACCATTCTTTCTAGAATGCTTGCAGAATTGATGTGGCTATAATATATTTAACTGAAAAAAAAAATTGTCTACTATTCTGGAACAAGAGGAAAATGTGAAATTTTGTGTACAAAGTGAATGGAGAGTTCTCCACGTTGGCAGCCATTGTGTGCCTGTACGTTTGCCAATTTAAGGAGCCCATGAGGGGTGTAAATCAAAACTGTGAAAATTCATAACTTTTGAATGGATTGTCTGATTTTGCTCAAATTTTCACACTTCATCTTACTTTTCTTCATTTAATCATAGCAATTTAATGTCTGAGTGTAGTTCCCCTTTAATCATATTTGAGTATCCTGTTTTGTTTGCTTGCATGTCATGCTTCATGTAGTAATGTTATCAAAATATTGACGCCCTTCTGTCCCCTTCTTTTACAGGACCTAAATCTCTAGTAGATTAGGAGTGATCATGATTATTGTTTCAATTTTCAATTCAATTCAATTGCATTTTTATCGCTAGAATCACATGACAGTAGTCAAAGGTCCATTATCTCTCATATTTACAGCGCATAGAAACAAACCTAAAGCACTTTAAACCCTGTATATGTACATTGAAAGCCATTAAGAAATTGTGCATACAGTAGATTTATAAAAATCATGAAATAAAAACAATAGCAAAATGCCATTCTATTTATTGTACAAAAATCGAAAATATTCTTTATCTAGGTGAAGTCAAATATTATATTTTATAAACTAACATTTCAATTAACCGTTGCATGTTTGTTGATTTGTTGATACATGTGAATTTGAACAAAGAAGGTTTTTCACTTTTGCATCTGAATTCACTAGACACATGCATATAAGCCCTCTAAGCTAAAACAAAATATATGTAGTACATGTACAGTGTGTCTCAATAAAAACGTAACACTTTTGAAATGGTTGGCAAATTGAGCATATATAGTTTTATGAAGAAATGTTGATATGTATAGAAAGCTGAAGGATCGACCTTTCTTA
>BQKZ01009377.1:0-18831 GCA_036244855.1 Temnopleurus reevesii
GGAATTTGTGCAAATGCAAACATGGTTTATTGAATTCGTTTTTCTCTACAGATTTCAGAAATATATAGTTTTACTACTCTCCATAAAATTTTTACTCGGGAAAAATCGTGACATAGCGAACTGGACTATGTATGAATTCATATAAAAGTTAAATTTAAGTACCATACTATCATACGTTCCCATATCTCTGAATACCGAATGAAGTATAATATGCTGCCATTCATATATTGACTGGCTATTCCGTTTTAAATCTTGCATCTCCAAGTTATTCCAAAAATGATCGTTCCACCGTAGAATTACATTCTCATGTCTCTGTCACATCATTAACAATTATCTAATTTTTTACAGTAATTTTCACTCATTTTGTTATAGTTTTACTGTTGTTGTTTTTGTTGTCTTTATTTCACAAATTTTATACTCTGCTCCCGCAGTGTTTATCCTAAAGGTTTATATGTTTGTAAATATGCTTGTATTCGTTATTCTGAGATGAACAATAAAGTATGTTTATTCATGAATATATATATATATATATATATATATATATATACTTTGCTCCCTCCGTGGTTGAGCACTGTCAGCCATTTTGCAGAGCCATACTATATTGATATATATATATATACATATATATACATACATATTGACAATATTTTAGTATATATATATATATTATATATATACTAAAATATTGTCAATTCCTGCACAGAGTGCTCAATGTTTGGAAACAGAACAAATTATTCATATAATATATATATATATTTTTTTTTTACAGTTTTGGAAGTTTCTGAACTTTGACCCCGTGAACTTTAGATTCTAGCGGTTCATACACTCCCGACCCGAGACAAGTAAATGTATATAGTTTTCATTGTTCTTTAGTCATGTTAGTTGTCGTGGTAAAAAATGGTCACTTATTTCAAAACGTTTTAGGCCTCGTAACATTTGACCTCTAGCCCTTGGACCCAAGATTTAATTATTTTATCCTGACACGTTGGTACGCACCGTCCTGACTATTTTTTTTGAAGATCTGTATCATTGTCCTGGAGTTTATGGCGGTAGTAAGTTATTTATTGACTGATTGTTTTGAAGCTTTTCAACCCTTTGACATTTGACCCCTTACCCCCTGAACACTTAAATCTGATTTAATCATCACAAAATGCCTTTACATGCCTGACTAAATTTTCTGAATATCCGTAGAGTGGTTACCGCGTTAACGAGTTTCGGGCGGATGCTCGGACGGACATACATGTACATGACATATGTCACCGAAGCACAGTTCCTTGGGCACCTAACGGTTGCGGGGCCCAAAACTGATAAATTGATACCGGTAAAAGGGGTAATGATTAAAATTTGTATTTTTTGTTTCACACTCAAACCTATTGCGTTGCAATCATGAGCTGTTTAAGTGCGGTATATTAGCTTCATGGTCGCTTTAATTGTGTTCGTCAATTACTTTCCAATGTTTGTGAGTCAGAAAGTAATTCTTGATATCTTATATTTTCCCTTAAAATTCTTACAGACAATTGGGTGTCATCAACTTTGCAAACATGAATACTCAAACATAATGTGAATTCAAATTAAACATTTTATTTGCATTTAACCACACGCATGCAAGGGCATGTCAATATACTTTATGCATAGTACTGTATATAATTATTTTAGATGCCTTTTCAATATGCAAAGTGCCTAAAATATCCTTGGGAAACTGGCAATATACTCGAGATTTAGTGTTCCTCGTGCACATGTGTAAATAGTATATTTCTTAACAAGACGAATGAGTCTTATTTTTTTTTAACCTCAATCAATCCAACCAGTTATTTTTTTTTGTTGAACAATGTCACTAGTGTGAGGCAATTTCAGTTCGTTCATTTGATTTGAACTCTTGTACCGCATTCGATAAAATGGAGCTCATTCGCCTTGTCAAGAAGTAACATGTTTATTTAACCACTAACCAAATATAATTGTGGGGCACCTGCTTATGATGTTATTCACATAATCCCCATATTTGTACATTATACAATATTTGGTTTAAAAAAAACTTATGATTGAAAGCTTGAACAGATAAAATACAGTTATATACTATTACGTCTGGTGTAGAATATTGTATTCTTCTCTAGAAACAGATAGAAAGTATACCTTGTTATCTTTTAGTCTGCTCCTCATACAATTATACGATAAATATAGCTCTTTCATATTAATAAATGCTGGAGTTGATAGTGGATGTTTAGAAATTAAACAAATTGATGATGACTTATTTTCTTTTATTCAATATACGCACCATGAAGAACAAGAAGGCATTTAGAACGTGAAAATGGTTTGAGTCTCAATGTTAACCTGCGCCATGATTCCTGTACAATCGCGATCTATGAAACACCACAAAACCACTTTCTTATATAGAAATATGAATGAATAAACGCATTGAAAAAAAAACATATTTTTGTTATTATAATAATATTATAAAAATAATAATAACAATAATAACAATGATGATGATAATAATGATAATAATAACAGCAATAATAGTGCTAATAATAATAATGCTAATAATAATAATTTGAATTTATAAAGGGCATTTTCGTATGAGTCAAAGAAAATTCTGTGCATTTTCCAGTAAAATATAATGCTGCATCTTCCTTTGCCGCAACGAAGAATTGCCCTTCTTTCAGAGTTCTGTCTCAAGTTCATTTAAGCTTTAATAGAGACTTTCATATCTATAGTGTTGACGTAATCCCTTGGTTCTTCAAAGTTCTCATCCTGACCAGGGCGGTGTTTCACTAGATCGTTCTTAAAGTTACGCACATTTTAAGTTCGACTGGTATCAGTTCTTGTGCTGAATGCGCGTAATATTGTGAACCATTGCGTGCAAGAAGGGATACCAGTCGAACGTAAAGTCGCAAAGTCTTTTTATCTTGGTGAAACACCGCCCAGACTTCTTAAGATCTTGATACGTGTGTTGTTCAGTCACACTCTCGTAGTGAGGGAAATGCAGATCTTAATAAAATGTGAAAAAAAAATGCATGATCGTACGTCATAACTCGTGACCAAATGTTTCCCCTTTGCATGAAAGTCACTGGTCAGTTGTATAATTGAAATTTTCAATTTTTAACTTTCTTATTCGTTGACCGATTTACCTCAATTCCTTTTGATCTGTTGGTCTGATTTTTGTGCTTTTTATCAGAGCAAGAATCTTCTGACACAGCCCCAGTACAAATGTGATTCATGAAACACCACAAACCACTTTCTTTGATATCCTGAATAAATACACCTATTGAAAAAAAGGTTTATTTGATTAGAGTCAAAAGAAAATCTACATTTGCCAGTAAAATAATGCTGCATCTCCCTTTGCCGCAACGAGGAATTACTCTTCTTTCAGAGTTCTGTCTCAAGTTCATTTAAGCTGAAGGATTTTTCTATCTTTAATATTGACGTACTCCTTTGGTTCTTCATAGTTCTCATCCTGATCAGCCTTCTTAAGATCTTGATACGTGTGTTGTTCAGTCACACTGTCGTAGTGTGGGACATTGAGACCTTGATAGGTGTTGGACCGGGTTTCGATGTCATGGTATATATGCTGTTCTCCCTGGGAGTCATTGAACGCGGGGTTGTTACAAACTGGTCCTTGATCTACCTTGGTTGATGAAGTCTTTGGCGTCGCTGTCGCCTTGGATTCACTCTGTCGACTGTCGGAAAGCAATAAAGAAAGCGTGATAATGTTAGAAATTGAGTATACCCCCAACAGATGTAGAGAACCAAAAAGAGTTTGAGAAAAAATCGACGACTGATAAGGAAGACATAAACGTTCAAAAGGGCTAGAGTCTACCCCAAAATAATATTTCTTGAACAGGAGCAGGAAAAATACATGAACAGAACAAAGAAAGTTTGGGAAAAGTTGGACAACTAATAGGAAATTCATGAATGTTTACATATTTAGACAAATTGGCAGCTGATGATGTCACAGGTGCAGAGCTGACTATTTATTATATTCATATGAGTGTTATGAAATGTTACCTTTTCTCCAGAAATATGCTTTTCCCAAACTGTAATCATATGATATACATTGATATAAATTGTGTAGCTTTTTGTAGAAAATATGAAGTTTGTGCCATAAAGATAAAGAAAATGCTAGTAAATAGTGCACCCATAATTTCATCAAATTGGCAAGGTGTCCAACATGTTCACTGATTTGCTCATTTTTTCAAACCTGTACAAAATCATAACGTCACCTTTTAATTACTTGTCCGATTTTCTTTAAGCTTTTTTGTTCTGCTCACCGACTTTTTTCTTCTACTGTCAAACAATAAACAATACTGGGTAGACTTTGCTTGTAATGGGTAACCAACCAGCAATACGTTGAATCGTATGCAATCAGATAATTATATTCATTAAAACAGGAAATAATCAGATAATTCAAACTACTAATGGTTGATCTCAATTTCAGGCGGCCAAAAAGCGCGCACTAGAAAGAAGAAGGAAGCGAAAAATATTTCTGCGCAATCATTTGGCATGATAAAGAATAAGAAACGCTTTTGTTTTGCTTTTGACAGGGAAACTTTGCCGATGCATGCTCCTCTATCTCTTTGGTATATTTCATAAATATTTCTATGAAAATATCGGAATCTGAACATTGCATAAATAGTTCGATCAGGTTTAATGTGACAAGAATATCATTTGGTCGATTCGTTAGCTTTAATTTTGATTTTAGAATTTCGGCGATCTAGCAAAATCCATAAAGTTTTACAAAATGCTTTACTTTCTGGTTTTCCATATTCTAAACAAATGGAATGTAAGAAAATGCATTGATATTATGAATATCGAACGTTAATTGAAGTGGTATATCAAAAACTTTCTGACTCTATTGCGAAATATTTCATCCAAATATAAGCTAGTCCCGCACTCTTGTCTTTTGGGCTCAGGTTCTTTGCTTACTTTGAGCACATTCCCCAACTAAAATTGTTGCTTTAAACATGTTAAAGTCAATTAGATAGTATTGGTACTGTAATTATACCGTTAGATTATGTGGAAAAGCGAACAAATAAATCATGAATGGATTGTTTATTTTGAATTCACCTTTTTCGCTTGTAGATGAAAAGGATCACAGCGATGATGATCAAAATGAAGAGAGCGGCTCCAACAGCGCCCCCTATTGTTGGAAGTATCGAATTAGATGGCGTACCAGCTGTGGATGAAGGAAAATGACGGGAAATGGAGTCGTATTGAGAAAATTCTCACTTTGTTGCATAAATAATCACATTAAAGACAATGGCTAACATTGTCTAGAATCTAAATGAAAGTTAGCTGATTCAGCAGGTGTAGTGTTCATTATTCTAAAATTTTGGCCAAAACAAGAACAGACAGAGACCTATTAGTTCATTGGTCCAGTATATTGCAAGATACAAGCGATTCAATTGGTGTTGGACTTAATTCTACGGAAATAAATGTTATCGTGTTATATATTTTTTCCTTACGAGCTTCTGTTGTGAAGGTGAATGCAGGTCCTTGTTGTCCCTCGCCATTGATGCCATCCCGAACGGCTGCGATCCGAATCATATACGATGACCCTGCTTCAAGACCAGTCACGTTATACATCACCATTTCAGTCGCATTATCTGCTGATCTCTTTGATATTGACCCAGTGGGTTGCACGGTATCTTCGCGCACTACATTGTTCCCTGATCGCACATAGATCTTGTATTCAACGACTGGCCCATCTCCTGTGTCAGAGTTAGGGTTCCATTGTCTCCAACCGATGGTGGCGTGATAGTACCCAGACTCAACAACTTCTGGAACTCCGTTGAAAGTCGGTAAAACTAAAAAGAAAAGAAAAACCAAAGCATTATAAGAGATTTGTCATTGACACGTGCTAGGATACAGGTAATTGATAATTGAAAACACCTTTGTTTAGCGCAGCATATTTTGATTGGAAGTCGGGTCAGTACCACTACACCGCGGCAATGCCCACAAATCAGTGGACGAAAATTATTTGGAAAAGGACAATCATGGGAGTAATATCATTGCGCGAAAATCATTGCACCTTGATTGGACGAAAATCATACTCATAAACTGAACGAATTTCTGGTGACCGCAATGACAGCTTACATACAAATCCCATTACCAAATTTAATTCTTGCTAAAGATGAATATAGGTAATTCTTCTGAGGATACAGAATCTTGAACACAAATTTGGCTTAAGGTAGATTTTTTTATTCATCTTAATGCTGCAAGAAAAAAATTAGTCATCATATACAATATAAAGTGTGTTTACGGAACATTCTGATCAAGGCTATTGGCTATATATATTCGGAAGTTAATAAGTAATGCCATAAAATTCTAAATATGTGCTGTGTCAGTTTCTGATGTTGTATAAGCAAGATATCAGTTAATCCCATACTTATTTTAAGGTACTACCGGAAAATACTATTTTTTCGGTCGGAAATAACATTTACAAGTAAAATAGATGAAATACGTTTGCTCATCGACAAAAGATGAACACTTTACCAAAGAACTCTCTTGGAGGTAGCCTGACGAAAGCGAAATCTGCTGAATTGATAGGAACATCGATGAAGCAGAAGATGGCTTCCTCCTCCTCCACAGTCGAATCGGTGACGTAAGTAAAGGAATTGATGTGAGTAATGCCTAAATTAATGCTACTACTATGGGGAATCATGTGACCGGAAAATGTTCCAACCACGGCTTTCACAAAGTCCTCTGTGATTGTATCTCCTTGAGACGCCGAGAAAGCACAGGAGAAAATCGCAACCCCTGGATTGGACTTATCGGAATCCGTCTGAAAACGATCTGGATTTGTCAAGGCAACAAGTTGAAAACAAAGTAAAAATGGTTTATGTTTGTTATAAAATAGACCATGAGCATTACCCGAAAAAGAAAATATGGACCTATGACTAGCAGTGTTGAGGAAATATTAGATCGATTGCAAATTACAGATATGCTCGGGGTTGAGATTCCGGGGGCTTTCCAATACGAAAGTGCAATGACTGTCATCTTTTTAATATCCTGATCTAGAAGCACAAAACAAAAATAATAATCATGAATGACAATTTAGGAAAAATTTCGATCTTAATAAATTCAGCAATATTCAATGCTGATTAAAACAGCCTCTGTCCTCATACCCAAACCGTTCGTACACTCAGATATATACCTAAATTAATGCAAAGACTATAGTTGACAAATTTTGTGAAGTAATATACAACAAGGACTTATAATGACTGTTCAAAACCATATATTGGCACACATTGAGTAAATATTGCACCGGACATTCATTAGTGGGTTTTCGAAATTGGTGGACAGAGGCTCATATAGACGGGAGAAAACGAGTACGCATCTGATGCGCGCAATGAATGACAAGTGCCCAACTTATGTGCGCATTATATGCTGCGCAAACCAGATGCGCATCATGTGCTGCCCATACCAGATGTGCAGCGGAAGCACACTACTTATGAAGTGAACGACGTACTATACCTGTTTGGCATTGGTCTCCTGTCCATCTTGGATGACATGTTGAACTTGTACATTCTCCATTCAAGATGTTACAATCATCAGATCCTCCAGAACAGTGACATGTCTTCGAGCACGAGCCAAAACATCCCGAAACTGTATTTGAAATATCAAGTCTGATGGTTCAGTGACAGCGTTTGAAATACCCTTCTTCAACATATATAGACATGACTGATGATTGACTGGTATCCTAACATTAGCGAACGTTGATCACAATTCTAAGGGATCAAACTTAATTAGAGTATTGCTGCATTTTCATACGTTGAATTATGTGGTAAGTTTTCATCATAAATCTATACCAGATTTTCAATTATCTTTATATGACTCTTACATCGAGCTGTTCATTCTTTTTTACTGCAGGTGTCTATTCTATATGCGCTGTCAAGCTCGTCCGTCTCCTGAGTTCAAAGGAATCTTTTCACCTGAACTATACTGGCATACATGACAATGGCTCTATTATTGATTATCGACTTATGCCGCATACCATGTTCATGTGGGCAATTCCACGGTAACGGCACGGCATCACGCGATGTCTTTTCTGTGATTGGCCAATTGTTGATAATCCTGTGCGCGGAGGAGGGCGCTGGCCAATGAGAACCAAGATACTGCGTGAATACCGTGCCGTTATTCCGTGCCGTGTTTGGTGTGCCCGGTCCTTTAGAAGGGTCATAACTGTCTGCATTGTACCTATGCATAGTAATGTACAGCTGCGGGTTGTCAGGATAGATCATGTGATGAACACCATGATGAGATGAAATCACCTCACTGAGGGGATATATGCAGATACAGAGAAAATGATAGATGTCCCATTACCGAGCCCTGGGGCACCCCATATGATAAGGGATATTTATCTTTAAGATAATAAGTTATTATTCCCCATTAACATGATTAACGATAATGATATGTGATCAACGAGATCCTAGGTTCTTTCAAATCGTATCGAATGCCGCTAAGTAATCCAACATCAAAATCTCGTATCTATTGATATGAGGTGTTTGGTGTGCGCGCGTGCCAATTCTGCCAAGATTACGTTGTCATTGGAGACACCCCCTCTTTTCTTTTCACCTGGTTTCTGTATCAAGTTTTTGTATAAACTGGGCACGGCTAAAACGCTGTAACAAACCTAAAAACTGAATAAAAATAACAGCCAAAATAGTTCCTAAGAATGGTCTTACATGTCGTACAGCTGGAGGGGAGGTCCACAGATTCAGATACATATCCTATCTCACATAGCCCTCCAACCTCGGCGCAGAAGCCAGAGTCCTTATCACAAGCTGTACCGTTCATGCAGTTACATTTCTGTAGACATCCACCTCCAAAGTAGCCAATGGGACATACAGGTACAGATGGTACTGGAAAGGAACACATACAACATATATAAATCATGAAATATTTCAGGAGTCCATGTATAAGGCTGGCAAACTGAACACACGCAAGTGCCATTATGCGACTAATTGACTTCATTCTATTGTGTCTTAATTATTACTGGAACAAATCCTGCATTTTTATAACTTAAACAAAATCGATGAAATAGACACCGTTAAAGCATCCTACCGATCGCTTTTTTTTCCAAGGCTGTTGTGGCTATAACCACAGAGTGCGCGGGTGTTGCAAGATAGTCGCAATCAATCGCAAGTTACATCTGATCGGCATGCGCCAATCAAACACATTGTTTTATGTGCGTCTTGTTAGAAACAATTAGAAGAGTATACTGTGCGCGCATGAAAATACGAGTTCCAATTTGCAACTGATCGCATCTCAATTCAATTCAATTGAATTTGGCAGTTGATTTGCTATCAATTGCATATTTCAGATTAAACCCATCAGACATGACAGAGAGCATGAGTATACAATGCATGCATCCTGACTCTCGTCTTTCAACCAAAGAGTCGCGGTTTGAATCCCATCCACGGCGTCAATTTCCTTTAGCAAGAAATTCATCCACATTGGGTCAATTCATCCCAATGTGCGCCACGAAACGCTTTGCTGGAATTCTCTCCTTTGAGGGGAATATGTGCATACTTCGTATGTGTGCATGTCTCAATCCAATAAACCGGGGTAATAATAATATTATTGCAGATACTGGAAGAAAAAGTTTCATTTACGTATAGCGGCGACCCTCGGTATTAAAGACAAATTATTATATTGATAAGATAATGATGATGATGATGATGATGATGCTGATGATGATGCTGATTATCGTCATTATGATTATAAATATTATAATGATCATTATCATGCTTATACCTTGACACGCTGGTCCAGACCATCCTGGCGAACATTCTCCTGGACACTCCCCTGTAGCGTCATCACAATCCTGCCCATCAGCACAGCGGCAGACTTGAAGACAGTCTGCTCCAAACTTGCCAGACGGACATGCTGGAAATTTTTAGCAAATTATTCCTCTTAAATCAAAATAAATACCACTTAGGTGTAGGCGGGTGGAGTGGGGATGTTGGGTGTTCGGATGCCCAACAAAATCAACCCTTTTCTGTCATCAATCAAAGAATCGTAGAAACGATTAAGGTCTGTCCTTTGGAATATTGTCAATTATAAACTCTATTTTTTTAAACACACAAGGCATTGTTCTTGACCCAATAACCAGGTATACGAATTTCAATTATTGATAATGGTACTAAATTTGTAGTTTACTTTATAAAAGAGTATCAAAACGAAAATTTAAAAAATATGTATATTTTGATAAGTTCAATAATTCTCTTCATAAACATTACGATCTTTATTTTATGGAAATCAATATTAGGCATATTACAAATCCATGTGGTTACTGTTAGGTGTATGTGTTTGAATTTTATCTTATATTACATTCACAGCGATGTATGTCAATAATCTACCCTTCTATGTGTTTATGTAATGGTTATTATTTTGCTTGTAACTATACTAATGTTGCTCTGGCTCTACAATATACGTCCATTCTATTCAATACTATGGAATATGTTTCAAGCTTACTCTCATTGCAGTAGATTCCTGTATATCCAGACAGACAAGAACATCCATACGGGTCTGGTAAACATATTTGACTTCCTACACACGTCTCCAGGGCGTGACTGGGTCCACATTCGAATTCACAGTCCCATCCAAATCTATGTCTCCCGCATGCTACATATAAAGAGAACAACGATCACAATCACCATATGATATTGAACATCACATTATTTCGTCCGTAAAATAAAGTGGGTCATGGTACAATAGACTCGTACACCGTGTATTGAACGGTACGGGTACAGCAACCATAAGCCGATTGCGATTTGAATAGCATTCCAACGGAGCATTGAATTGGCGATCAACTTAATCCTACGTAAATAAGTCATATCGCGTTACTGTTATTGTCGAGTCAAGCGGAGGTATTGATGTCATTCCTTGGCCATGTTGGCGAAAGTTACTATTTTGCAATAAATACAGATATTGTAACCTCGAATTCTGTAGGTACATATCTGTATTTATCACAACGCTGTCACTGTGAGGGATGTGTACCGATAACACACTCTACAAGTTTGAACTAACAATACATACAAGTGGAGGTGTCGTGGTCTAGTGGTTACGTCCTTGGATCTAAATCACAGGATCCCGGATTCGATTCCCGTCAGCATTAATTTTCTTTGCCAATAAATTTATCCAATCTTACCCAGGTGCTATTTGGATACCGATAGTAAAGAACCCTCTAGTCTTGTGGTTGGTTTAGCAGTGCGCGCCTAGCAGGTGACTTTTTATGAATCCAATGACCGGGTAATAATAATGTAAAGCTCTTTGGTCAGTTCCAATTGAAACTGGTAAATTGCTATATAAATAATGCATATTATTAGATACCAAACAAATATTAATAATAATAATAACATTGCGGATTTATATAGCGCCTTTTCGGTCAGTTTTGACTGGTTAAAGCGCTTCCGATTTTATTACCCGGTCACTGGATGACAATTCAAGCCTATCATTAAGGCAGCCAAATAGGCGCTCACATCATATCAGATAGTGTGCTGCTGTCTCCTACCGGTCCCCAATCACACCTGGGTAGAGTGCAGCTTTGTGGATACATTTCTTGCTGGAGGAAATTATAGCCATGGATGGGATTCGAAACAAAGGTATGCCTACCTTGGAGGCAGTTCTGTCCAGTGAAACCAGGAGAGCAGATACAAGTCCCTGAGAACTCATGACACACACCACCATTGTAACACGAGTCACATAAACGATCGCACACAGGTGGGTTCCATAGTCCACGAGGACATTCTGAAAATTAAATAGCAATAATTGTACACTTAATTTAATTGTATAGAGCATATCACATACATATCTATATTCGCTGGTTATGACAAACAAAACAAAATCTTAACTACACACAATCTAAAAAGTCTTCTCCCCGGATTTAAATATGGAAAGTAAAATATATCTTTAACGAAGATGTGTCCAGTAACCAAATTTACGAGTAATATTTATCAACAATCTGGTTAGCTAATGTGTAGAAAATCACATTTACATTTAAACAAGACATGATGGTTTTTACTTGAAATTAGTGCTCAAGGCATCAAGAATTCATTGAAAATGTGAAATATTTTCCGTTGCAATTAAGTAAATACATTAAGCAATCTTCTTTAACACGTTGGCCAAGTGAAATCTTTACCAACACAGCCCCACTTAATTTTAGACAAATTTATTGAATATGTTTATTTCGATGCAATATTCAGTAAAAGTAGGGCAATAAAAAGATTCAAAGAATTAATATGTAGGTTTAAGAATGTTGACAAGAAACTTAACTGCATTTGAATCTACTAGTAAACCATGTAAACCGAGGCAGTGTTTCACCAAATCCTACGACTTTAACAAATACTGGAGTGTGTTAATGAGTGTAATACATATATGACTCCCGATCATTCAGCACAAGAACTGATAGCAGGCGTTCTTAAAGTTGTTCCTAAAGTCTTCCGTAACTTGGTGAAACACCGCCCAGGTTATTGATAAATCATTGCATACCATTTACAATAACTCTGATTAGACTGCCTTGCATTCGTGACGATTGATCAGTATACACCCAGTACACACCAGCATCAGAGACGGTCGCAGATTGAATGTGGTGTGAAAGACTATTGATGCTTTCACCAAGAAAATCAGAGACTACGTTAGTTTTAGTCAACCTCTCCCATTGTATATCGGATCCAGCCAAAGAAGAAGTATTGGTAACAGCAAGAGTAATGTCATCCCCAACATGAACTGTATTTGTAAACCAACCATCAATGGGTTGGAAAAGACCTGTATAAACATTGGCAAATTAGATTTTTTTTTTTAAATATTGTGACTGATTTTCATATACAAAACGGATGTTATTTGGCCACGTTGTAATACCAGGCAGGGCTGCAATGGCATGGGAGGGTACATTTAATTCAATGGTATCAACATACTAATCTGCACATTCTACCTAATGTTACATCCTTTCTCATATGATTCTGTTCAACTTCATTCATTAGTGCAACAAGTCTGTTCCATCACACCGTCAATGTATCAAAATATGTTAGTAGTCATACCAGATACTGTATCTTCAGATTGCAAGATGTATTTCACGAACTGTCTTCATAATCCAATCTTGATCTTCATACAGAATAAATATATCCTTCTTTTTCTAACATACTTATCTATTCATACGGAATAAATATATCCTTTTTCTAACATGCTTTTCTCTTCATACGGGATAAATATGTCATACTCTTTTTAACATGCTTTTCTCTTCGAATCTTCTCAAAGTAAGCATAATACATACGGTTGGACTGAAGGATTGCAAGCGAAGCAGACGTCTGTCGACTCGGCGTCACAGCCGAACACTCGAAGAACCCAAAGGCATCGTTTGTTTCTGGTAGAGTGTACCTCGTTGCTTCAGACATGTCAGATGAGAGAATCGCACTTTCCCCTGGGACGGCATAGAAGCTAGAAGCTATCTCGCTTGGGAACAGTCGGACTAGCCTTGTTGAGGACATATCTAGAACCTCTTCGTTCTCAGACCCATGTAAACAGATAAATGATGTGCCCTGCAGTCCTCCTTCAAATGGCGTGGTGGTAGCAGCCATGACTCGTATAGGTAGGATGGGCCGAGGGCCTACGGAAGCAACCGTAATACAAATCTACTTTAAGATCAAACGGACCTCCAAACGTTTATGATTTTTTTAAAGGAAAGAATATGAGTTTCTGACTAAAGTAGTTTTGCACTATATCTCTGTCACAAATTAGCAGGAAAACACTCTGTCTCAAAGCTTCTGTGTCTTTAGTTTAAATTTAGAGTGTACAAAAACCTTCTAATTCGCGAACTTGACTTGTCTATCAACGGTGAAATGAAAAAAAAAAACCCAGGCTGCATGACCACCCACACCAAAATGACTCCAGAAAAATTAGACCAATCAGAATGAAATGAAGTTTAAAGTAAACTTTACTTGGATTCAAAATTACACAAACAAAATATTACTTCAGTTTTACATTTGAAGATGAATTGAATAGAGGCATGCAATGACATAAACTGTAATACAATTAATACGATACCGGTATCACCTGTGCACAAATAGTCCCCTGTAATAACTGCTACTAAACGTGTCCCATAACATGAGCTCAGTCGAATATTAAAGTTTACAACGGATTTTATTAATCGTTTCTGGATCGAGGTCTCTTCTTCATGCAGCTCTCATGATACAGCAACCGTACGTGTACACGAAGAACGATGAATTGAAGAATATTAAATGCGGACGAAGAATACAAGTTCGATGGCACGCTGCAGACTATGAAGTGCTAAATGGGTGTGGACATCGACGGATTCTAAACCATTCCAATCCGAATATACGATCCGTATTATCTTTCGAATGCCTGAATAAATACTATTAGCTTTTAATATGCTCAGTAGATGCTTGAAGTGTACTTTCCATCTCGTATATTTCCCAGAGAGAAAACTCTGTAGAAAACGCTGACGAACCCTCTGACAAAAACTTGAAGACACTCTCTAGTAAACTCTGAAGAAACTCTTTAGATAATTAACTCTGAAGAAACTCTGGGAAAACGCTGGAAACGCTGGAAAATGCTGGAAAATGCTGGAAAACGCTGGAAAACGCTGGAAAACGGCCGTCTGAAAGAGGGGAACATTCAGTACATAAACAACCTTTCTTATAGAAGCCATTAAGCATCAGTCAAACTTTTACCATAAAATATCACTTTCAAACAGACTTTCTATGACAAAGGTATTCCTGAAAACTGTAAGAGTAAGAATTTCTTTACGCTCTATTTTGAGCAGTACAAAATCCAATTTCTATACTGAAAGAGTGCACATACATTTAAAAAAATGTGCTAGCTGGGAATTATATAAAGTTGAACATTTTACGTTTCACATAAAATTAAAGGCATACATAGTATTTTCCTGTTGGAAAGCCATTAAAACTTTATTCTAATCTACCCTATAACACAACAACATCTAAACCTCAACTTACTGTTAGCGGGACTTGAAAATTGCTTGGGGAAAATAACGGGTGTGGCTGCCCGGAGCTGTACCAGCCCCTGTATAGGTCCTCTCTTCAGGAAAGCTGGCCACAAACTGAAGATACAATGTGGAATTACATTTGCCCAGCCCAAATGCACAAGAAAACCACCTGATTGCCATTCCTAAAGATCAACAAGAAAGGGAGTTGGCTAGGCTACCCAACAACAAAGAACTTAATTGCCTGCCTGGCATATCAATCTTGGAATAAATTTGCATAATAAAGAACCACTCCTAGGCTTAAAATGCAGACCTTTTTGCAATAGAACCAAGAATAACACATGAAGACTTGCCTCACTTTGGCATAGCAACCATAATTCTAAAGGATAAAAAGGCTGAATACAAAACTAGCCTTGCTTAGGCTTTAAAACTAGACCTTAATTCAAGGAATACAGATAAAAATGATCAAGATTGTGACAATCTCGCATGCTGCCATTGTAACATAGAAACATTTTTACTTTCAATTGGTAAATACTGATAGATGTCCAGATATCATATTTGAATATTTAGGAGTTGTCACAATTTCCGTACTTTTCTTACTTGTTAAAGTAATGTGAGCTAAAATAAATTGACTTGAATTGTATTGATGCTTTATTGTCATTTATTACAACTTCAGTTTAATTTTCTATTCCAAACAAATTAGCTAAAATATACTTCTCTAATGCAATCGAATTGTAAAATCGCATAACAACTGAAAAGAGCTTTAAACAATAAGGTCTTTTGCACAAAACGGTAAAATCTGAAGAAACTATAAAGGGATATAGACCACAATATGTTTAGTTTTGCCCTAACTGGAGTATATCTTTAAAAATCATAAAAAACGTAAAATGGACTCCAAACTAGGTGAGATTTTCTGTTGCTACATGCACAGATGTACGGGATATTAATATATGAACTCTGAAGACAAAAAATAGAATACGAAAATAATTTTTACAAACAAAGAAATAGAGCAATCCTTGAAAAAAACAATACTTACTGGGGGATTTTTCACAGGCGAATCTGAGATACGATGCACAGGGCAGTTTTCTCCATCCATTTCCTGCCTGCTGATGGACACATCGTTCATCAGACCATAATACAGAGTTGCCATTTGACCAGCTCGGAAATCTAATGAAAAATGGTATTTCGAAAGAACTGTGTCAGATCAAGGAATATCATGTTCTACTAGTGATAATTCCTTGGTAAGATTTCACGATGGCAAATGGCTGTGGCGAACTGTGTGAATAGATGAACGCGCTTTTCAATTTGATTTGAACCTTCCTTCAATGGAAGCGAAATGCAGTAAATAAATAAAAGAAACAGTGAATAAATAGATTCCTTGGTAGTCTTCCATAGTGAAACATATATTTCACCCATTTTCTCTTTTTTCTTTCTTGCAAAGTAGACTAGAATTTCCCTATTTAATGAGATATTCAAGGGAACAAAACATGTTTTTCCCTGTTTGTACCAAGTTACTATTTACTGACCATTTTCATTAGACTAATTTCTGGCACTTTATTTTTTATCTTCACACTTTTCAGGCTATCATTTCACTTTCTTTTCAACTGTGATATCATGTAAATCCTGTTTTTACTATCTTTATGCTGTTTTTGGCACCTTTCCAATATTTTTCTGACCTAGACATCAAATATAGCCGATTTTCAACTAGTTTTTCAAACAATTCTCTGCTTATTTTTTCATAACCTTACTACTTTCTTCACTCAAAATCATTTCATTGTGTTTTTATACCTCTTAAATACAGCATAAGTTTTTTTTTAAAAGTCAGGAATTACTCTTACAATTCACAATGGGCTTATTTTTTTTCCAGAATTTGAAATCAATCATGCATGACAATGATAAAACAGTTGCAATAAATGCGGTTCTTCCAGACATTTAACAAGCTGACTATTCAATAGTTTTACCCTGCCATGCCTGCACAAAGCCAATATTCTTTGGAAAGTATGTCCCCTGTCCCACCTAAGGTCGACACATACCTTTGCGTTTCTAGTCTGCGTTAGTAAAGCGTTTTGGGAGATTAAAAAACGCTACCTAAACGCACAAATACGCAGGTCATACGGTGGACTGACGCTCGGCGTAAGGTCATTGAGGTTAGTTTACCGTCTGAGTCTGAAACGCGAAAACTGTGAGCTCGGGGAAGGTTATTAGTTTAAATAAAAACGCTGGACCGACACAGGCTAAAGACGCAAAGGTGTGAGCAGGCATTTAGATACGCCACTGCCTGAAAGTATAAATTTATGTATCAATATATACGTACGAATTATCTTTGAGAAGGGATCCATCAATCCATTGGAGGGTTCCCTTTGTGTTTAGATCATCAAGTCCAAACCAAAACGAGCTACTTCCAGCTAGATCGATGAGTAGCGTCTATCGTTAATGTACCGGTTTCAGGGAAAATAAAACTATCAAAAGTTAAATGATATTGACTATCAATATGAATGGGTGTGTAATGATTATCGATTGAAAATGCAAACTCATACTTGGAACCGGATTTGAATTGCATTGTGAATTATGATATGGGCAGTTCAAATTCCTCTGTTTGCAAACAGGGCTATTTACACGCCCACTCTTGAAAGAAGAGGCTCCCAAAAATAATATTTCTTCCACAGGAGCATAAAAATCAGAACAAAACAAAGTTTGAGAAAAATCAGATAATTAATAAGAGGGTTATGAATGTTTTAATATGAAGACAAATTGACATCTGATGACGTCACATTTATTACATACATATCAATGTTATACAATGTTACCTTTCCCAACAAATATTATTCACCCAGAATTTTAAGTACATGATATCTTTATGACAGACATATCTATCCCCTATTTGCATTTTGACATCAATGCAAACTTTGTATTTCCCTGCAAAAATAATGAATTTCACACCATAGATATAAACACAAATGATCTGATGATGGGTAGTAGTGCACCCATGTCATCATCGAATTGGCAACATGCCTGAATTTGTTTTACTGATTTGCTCATTTTTTTCAATCTTTAATAATTCATAACTTTTTTTTTACTTGTCCGATGTTCTTCAAAGTTTCTTTATTCTGTTCACAATTTTTTTCTGCTTCTTTAAGAAAAATTATTATTATTGGGTAGACTCTTCTTTTAACATGACCATTTCCATCGGGGGGGGGGGGGGTAAGCATGATGCCGCTAATTATGCGATATCACACCGAAATTCGCCATGGAAATAGCTTGTGATGTTACCTGCGAGATTGCATATTTGAATTTGTCAAAAACCTACTCATTATCCTAATCAAGCGTTACAGTAACTATGCATAACCATGTATAAATCAGATAAATCAATAAAGCTTGGAATTTGACGATTTCTGGTATGATTAATCATAATGATGTATCAAACAGATAAGCATGGAATAAGTGCGATTGAAATTGATTTATATTATTGATTTGTATTATTCTTGCGAACTTGTTATGTATTTCTTTTTTTTCGGCTTCATTATTCTTATTTTTATCGATGAAATTTTTCATGGACATTATCTAAGTCCTAAATAATATATTTTAACTCATTTCATACATTAAAATGGAAATTAGACAAGGGTTTATGAAGTTTGCCCGTTTGCATTGTTTTTGTACATGATTCACGTGTTTTAACCATTCTGAGCTTGACGATTTATTTTTCAAATAAAAGGAGGACCGTCCCAGTATTGATAGCAGGGGCGGATCTAGCTTTTTTCCAAGGGGGGGGGGGGGTTAGCCAACGACGATGCGGAGCATCGTCCACGAACCGCGAAGCGGCGATGTCCGAGCCGCGTAGCGGCGAGCCGATTTTTCTGCTATTTTGAACCCCT
>BQKZ01009380.1:12276-22339 GCA_036244855.1 Temnopleurus reevesii
GGATTCCCGGAAAATTATAATTACAGGCTCGATTCCTTGGAAATGACAGGTAATCCAAGGTTTCGAATTATCTTTATGGATGTTTCATCATCGTCAGACACTTTGTGGCAGATAATTACTCAAAGGAATTGCTTTAGTTGTGGCTTTATCATTATACATTTCATTCCTTTTTTCATTTCTTTTTTTTTTGGGGGGGGGGAGGGGGTGTGCTTCCAGGAGCAAATGCACAATTATATAGGTCTTTATAAAAGCATTTCGAGATGATAGAAATATACTGTAAAAGCCAATATTTTAGTATACATAAATAGTGGATTCACTGAATTTCATACCTTTTCGCACTTGAGTGAGTTATTATTTCCCTGTTTTGAAAGATTATTGCAGACAAGTCTATGGGCAGTCTAATATGTGAAAATTTTAGTGAAGTCATGGTCATGAAATTTGCGAAAATAAAAACTGAGTGAAAAGTTCAGCTTTTAATGCAGCATATTAAACAAATAGAGTATAGCATAAAATGTTATCGAATTTGTTTCCCTCCTACAATTTTGCGCTCTCTGACTCTCTTTCATTATACTTTCTTCTATTTGTACAAGGGTTATATAAACCCTGGGGGGTTTTTAAGTGCAGATGTAACATTTTGATAAGCCAATTGCTTAATGATTTTTAAAAATTTCAAGTGCAAACATGAAATAAATTCAGGTAATTGTCAAGCATCTGAAATAAAAACATTGATGAGGAGCATATAGTGATATGCTTTTTGTAGGATGTAATATTTTTTTTTGTAATGAAATAACTTTATTTTTAGAAAATAGTTGTTTGGTGTAATGCTATGTCTCTGTAACTCAACATTTTTGTGTTATGGAAACGTAAGTGAATTTTTGGTATCATAATGAAAAAAAATCAATGTAAAGAAAACAATTTCATATAATTCAAGCTTATATAAAGTATTATAATATTTCACAGTCATGTGATTCAAACTTCTGAAGTACTTTTTATGTTCTGCAATGCAAAATTGCTCATACATTTTTTTTGTTGGGAGGGGGGGGGTAGGGAAAAATATATACTTATAGATAATATAATACAGTCAAACCTGTCTACAGAGGCCACCCCAAAGGAAACAGAAAAAGTGGCCACTGTAGACAGGTGGCCTCTATAGACAGGTTCTACCACATGCATTTTCACCTGGAGGGAATCAAAGTGGCTATTATAGACAGGTGGTCGCTATAGACAGTGGCCACTATAGACAGGTTTGACTGTATGAAGTTGTATTTTTCCATTCATGACATTTTTTTTTTCTCTTTCTGATCTATTCATCATCGTTTTTTGCCTGGTGGTTTTACCCTATTACTCACTCACTATCTCTCCATCTCCCTCAGAATGTCTCTACCTCTGATGAACTTTCGACGTCCTTGCCTCAATTTCCTGAGGAGCCTGGCCAGATGAATGGAGATGTAGCTCGACAGGCGAGGGGAAGTCGGGGAGTTATCCAGGGTATTTCTGGAAATTTTCTATGATTCAGATTATATCCCTTTCCTTCATGGATCATTTCCCCTTTAAGCTCCCGACCCCCAGACCCCCTCCCCCGATAAACTTTTCCTACTCCAACACTCGTTTCATTCAGATATGGGAATACATGATGAGTGTTGCAATTTCAAGATTAATATGCAAACTGTAAAATTAAAAATAGAAAAGGCATTGAAATGAATACCCCGTCAGGGCTCTTGTAAATTCTAATTCACAGGACATAAAATCATGTAGTGGTCATGACTTTCAACTAGAGGGTCGTAGGTTCGAGTCCCACCCAGGGCGTTAATTTCCTTCAGCAAGAAATTCATCTACATTGTGCTGCACTCAACCCAGGTGAGGTGAATGGGTACCTGGTAGGAATATTTCTTCCTTGAAACGCCAAGTGCGCTTCATGGTGGCTGCCGGGCTAAAGCCAGGGTAATAATGTTGCAATTGTAGAGCGCTTAGGGAATTCTCATGAAGAGTTGATAAGCGCTATATAAAAAACGTTCATTATTATCATTATTATCCATTCTGACGATACTTTTCTCATGATGAATGAGAATTAAATTAAAGTAAGAATGAGATCGTGAATTGACAACAAAATGACCCATCAGTGAATGGAGCTGAATCTCAATAGACGAGGGGAAGTCGGGGAGCGCTGTCCTAGGTATTTCTGGAATTCTCTAGATTATATTCCTTTCCTTCAGGGATAATTTCTGCCCCCTGACAGTTCTCCCCTAAATCAATGATAAGTACATTCATGTTGGGCTACATCGTTAATTCTGTAATTTCAAAATTCAAAGCTATCACTTTCAAATAGCAGCTTCAGCAGTTCTCTTTATTTATTTACATTCAAATAATCAGAATCTGTAATTATGACTATTCACACGTGCTATTTTAATTAACAAACTTCAAATATTTAAGCCTAAACAATATTTAATCCTATGGTATAATAACTCAAACATGTAGGGCCTAAATAGCTTTGGGCCATACCAACGAATTTGGTAGCCTAAACCCTATTATATCAAAATTCAAGCCGGCAAAATGTATCAAACAATTTATGAACGACAGTGAAAGTTGTCAACTAAGATTTGTGTAAAGGGAGATTGTTTACGCAATATTTTACATCATTCTTCACAGCAATGATAGTTTGATCTTAAAGAATAATAAAACAAAGCAAAACAATATAAAACTAATCATGAATAATCGTCAACAATCTTTGAATGAATTCTAGTCCGTAAAAATAAAAATATCTAGGGAGGGAAGAAAAGGGAGGATGTGAGCAAGCTAAGCTAAAATTGAGATAAACAAGGGGCTTTCCCCTCACTCTTAAAAGTATGCCACGAGGTCATATACCCCTATCTGAACTCTGTGACCTCAAACAACCGCGTAGCACATCCTCACTGCCAAGAAATCAAGTGACATTTTGGTGCCCAGTCCCTTCTTTAGAAGATACACTTGCCAAGCAATGAGGAGAGAAGGGATAGAGCAAGCCAACCTAAAATTGAGATAAACAAGGGGCTTTCCCCCACACTTTTTAAAGTATGTCACAAGGTCAAATACCCCTAGCTGACCTCTGTGACCTCAAACAACCTCGAAGCACATCCTCACTGCCAAGAAATCAAGTGACATTTTGGTGCCCAGCCCCTTCTTTAGAAGATACACTTGCCAAGCAATGAGGAGAGAAGGGATAGAGCAAGCCAACCTAAAAATGAGACAGCAAGGGGCTTTCCCCCCTCACTCTCGAGAAAGTATGTCACAAGGTCGAATACCCCAAGCTGAGCTTGGTGACCTTAGACAACCTCGAAGCACATCCTCACTGCCAAGAAATCACTTAGCTCTCTGGTGGGCAACCCTCTCTTTAATAATTACAATAGGTGGTTTACTAAATAGAATAAAAAATATATGCACGCTTCTTGCCAATGAAAACGTAGTTACGTGATATTTCTAAACCTGCCAACTGAACTCCAATACTTGTAATCCAGTTTGCATACATGAATTATTGCTATGTCAGCAAGCCTCGAACAAGTATTCATATTGTCAAAAACAACCTCTGTGTTTAGTGAAAGCATACAATTTGCATCTGTTACTAAAATAGGTTTGCGCTTGAACCATGTGGTGTAGGGTTCACTTTCAAGGAATAGTCCTGAAAGCAACTAATTTTCAGGGAGTCTCCTGCTCAATCAGGGAAACTTAGCAGCTCTCATTTCCTTGTCCTTCAACTGAGGCTTGCTTGTAGCAATTAATTAAGAATATCTCTTGAGATCAGAAAAGGATTGAATTACTTAGATGTAAGTATAATCTGTCATGTAGGGGGTGTTGCTCAAAGGTTGCAATTGATCGTAAATTGCAGTTGATCGTTATGCGCCAATCAAAATCATTATTTCATGCGCGTCTTGTTAAATGCGCACACCACGCGCGAATGAAAATGCGCGTTACAATTTGCAAAGTTGCAGTTGATTTGCAGTTGATTTTGAGCAACACCCCAATAGGGTACAGGAAGGAAACTGCAAAGAATATGATTCTGAGAAAGCAACCAATATCTGAAGCTATATTAAGGAATAATCTTACAGTTGCAGGAGGTTTGCCTGACATTTATCACAAGGCTTGAATGTAAGGGGGTCGGAATTACTTGTATACCTCATAGGGGGTGTTGCTCAGAATCAACTGCAAATCAACTGCAACTTTGGAAATTGTAACGCATATTTTTATTCGCGCGCGGTGTGCGCATTGAACAAGACGCGCATGAAACAATGATTTTGATTGGCGTGTTCCGATCAACTGCAACTTGCGATCAATTGCAACCTTTGAGCAACACCCCTAGAGAGTTATTTATAAAGTCTATGAGGAAGTGCGAGTACCCCTCCAATGTAGAGTTGAATAGATTAAATCATTTATAGTACAGGCTACATAGCCCTATTTTAATAATTTGGCTTCATTTGCCATGAAAATATAAGAAGAAATAATATCCTTTCCTTAGGTGCTCCAAATAAAAAAGAGTTTACCTCGACCCAGGTGAGGTAAATGGGGACGGCAGGAAGAAAATCCTTGTAATGCGGAGCGCCGTAATGGCTGCCAGCTAGAGCCGGGTAATAGTGAGTGTAAAGCTTTCAGCGCCATGAGCACCGATAAGGTGGACCTGTGCGCTATACANAAAGTTAACCTCAATTAAATAAAAGTAGCTTGCTTCAAAGATTGATTAAAACACACAGATATTTTGACTCATATCAGAGAGCAAAAGTCGCATGGGGGGTTACACATATACCCTACAGCATAAATAAACAGAAGAATTTAAAGACAGGCGAAACTTGTTGACTTTAAACTATACTGGGGGTAAAGTAGCATCAATCTGGTGCCACAAGCTGACAAGTACTTGGCCAAAATGGGTTTCCATTTCTGTTCTCTTCAACACAATTTTAGGTGGACTTTCTCGTTTTCACCCTAAATGCCTTTAAAGTATCATCAATGGGAACAAGTTTTCACAAACACAATAGCAGCACATCATCAGTTTTTCGTCTCTTCCCTCTTCTGGCTTCTTTTAAATATCCTTAGAAGCCAACACTAAAACTAGGCAGTCATCAGCGCATCACCTCCGGATTAATAAAAGCACCCCCGATATAATCCAGTACCCCACAAATTGAACCAATATAGAAGAGGTGAACCAAAGCGTGCTTCTGCTGCTTTTCGAGTTTTATTTTAGATGTTGGATTCCGAGAAAAAGCCTGGTTAGTAATCGCCGGAAAGGGGAACGACAAGCCGGGGGGAAATACGGTGAGGATCGTGAGTAAGCCCGCCAGGAGCGATGTCACGTACACTCAATGCTTCAGACAAGCGGGGGTTTATTTTTAACTGCGACAAGAAATGAATGGACGTCTGAATCAGCTGATTGGGGATGACATAGCCTTGATGCCAGGCTGAGAGAATAAAATGTGAAAATGGGAGAAGGAAAATGTCTTTGAAGTTTCGTGAAGTCCAGTCACTATGAGCAGAAGGGACAAAGGTATGGGACAAAGTAAAGAACCTCCATTCAAGCATCAACAATAGCTAGATGGACACAAAAGAAATTTCTATCCTTCCATCCTTCCTATTCTGTGGGGAAAATGTTGAAACAAGAGTCCTACCAGGGACTTTCTTTTGTGATCCTGATGCTATTGTAAATAATTGAGTGAAGTTGTTTACTTAGTCCCTACTGCTCATAATGAGCGTGTTACTCAATTATTTAAACCACAAGTTTGTTACTCCATTATTTCTTTCGTCATTCTATCATCATATTGTCGGTTGCAAGAATTATACGCTAAAAGTGCCATTTTTTATTTCAGTGAGTGACTGAAGCCAAGAACAAAGGAATTAGGCAACGTATTAGCCATCATCCTGTTGCATGCGAAAAGGGCTTTCCTGAGGGATGACTGATATGACGATAGATCGGGTCATTAAGGTCGCAGGCTTTCTTGGAAAGCTATAAAGTTTGTAAGCAGGAAAAAGTATTTCGCTAGAGGGGTGTTTGTTGACTATATTGACCCCTGAACTACTTTTCAACTCCCAAAATACAGCAACAGAACTCAAGTTCATTACAATACAATTGTTGGGGTTTTCCCCCTTTATAGATTTTTATAGTCTTAACAGATTTGCCTGCATCATTGTCACATGGATATATTGATGGCCAATAAACTCATAAAATTAAATGGAAAAAATATGATTGAAGATAAGTTTTTATTCTTGTAAAGACGTTTTATAGAGATTCAAAATTGATGCAAATAAATCTTATGTGATTGTTTGTCATGAATATGAGTCTGACAATTTATTTGGAGAAGTAAAGTCTCAATTTATACAGGTTCAAGTGCATTGTTGGTAAAAGAGAGTATATTTATGATATCTTCATTAATATGATTGAAGAGTAGTTTTTATTCTTGTAAAGACATTTTATAGAGATTCAAAATTGATGCAAATAAATCTTATGTGATTGTTTCTTATGAGTCTGACAATTTATTTTGGAGAAGTAAAGTTTGAATTTATACTGGTTCAAGTATATTGTTGGTTAAAGAGAGTATACTTAATATGATATCATCAGTAATATGATGCATATTTGGTTAAAAACTTTGTCTGTTTTTGATAATCACTACAAACTATTCCCATTATAGTTATGACATCTATAACCCATTTTCTGATGTTTATATGCCCTTCGTTCTGTCACTTTGCAGTCACCGTTAAAAAAAATCATGTAACTTGGATGACTTAATACACTAAAAAGTATTGACACTGACTTTAATAGCCAAAGTTGGGATAGAGTATCCACTATACTCCAATGAATGACTCCCTTGATACATCTATAAATATTTTGTACAAAAATATCTTACATGCAATTATTGATTGGGGCATTTATTCAAGATTTTCTTACAAAGCTGAAGTTCATTGAGTTAAGTGTTCCTGTTGAATGGACACTGTTTCTTTTTAATGGATATAATGACTGCCTTGTTGCAGTCATTATATCTGTAAAAAGCAGAAATCCTTGTCCACTTTATAGAAAAACAACAAGGGTTCCATTTTAAATATATATATTAAAAAGATATGATATGCCTAAAATATATTGAAGTGGAATGTTGAAAAATTTTTGTCAATAGGGGGGGGGGGCACTCACTATGAACCTGGTCCCCGCCCTCAATCCTCCTCATCTGCCTCCCCACCTCCCCCAGTAACACCACTTCTTCTTGTGAGCTTCACCTTCTCCTTCTTCTCCTTATCCTCATTCTCCTCTTTCTTCTTATCGTTCTTCTCCCCCTCCTCCCCCTCCTCCACATTCCCCTCTTCCTCCTATTCCTTTTCTTCATCCTCCTCTTCTTCCCCCCTCTCCCCCTTCCTCCCACTCCTCCACACCTCCTAATCCTCCTCCAACTCCTAAGCTTCCATATCCTGAGCTTCTTCTGCCTCCTCCTCCTCCTCCTTCCGCCTCTTCCTCCCCTCCTCCTCATCTTCCACCTCCACCTCCTCCATCATGACCATCATCATCATCATCATTTTCCCTTACCTGTAGAGGACCGACAACCTTTGCCACAACCCATCGCAGCTTCTTGCTGTCAGGCTCAACTAGGATCAGTTGATGAATTGCTATCACTAGGAACCATTCCCTCCCTCCTCTCCTGCTCTCTCCGCCCGCCTCCTCTTCTTCCACCACCACCACCGCCTTCCCCACCACCATCACCTCCATCATCATCATCATCATTTTCCCTTACCTGTAGCGGACCGACAAACTTTGCCACACCCCATCCCAGCTTCTTGCTGTCAGGCTCAACCAGGATCAGCTGATGAATCGCTATCACTAGGAACCTCCGCACTCGCTGGGGACTAAAAATAAAGATAAAGCAAAATTGAAAAAAAAAAAAAAATTAATCGAAAGGTAAATGCTTATCAGCTTTTATGGATCCTTCATCTTATTCTCCAGTTAATACCAGTGAACAATAGAGGTTATCCTAGGAAATTGATGGCCCAACAATGATATTAGCTTTGAACAATTGGTGATGTCCATGAATATTGGCACAGTATGTTTCACCTTTTCAAGCATTACACGAACATATAGAGGTCAGTGGCATAAAGACGTTACTCCTGTTTGCAGTTTTATGAAGAATGTGTTCAAATATTTAATTCCACGTTTCTCTCTGAAAATAAAATATAAAAGGACAATTTGTTTCTTTATGATTAGAAACATGGAACACCCGTGGAATGAAAGCCTAGAATTGAAATGAAAATTTTTCTCATGCAGATTCTGGGACAGTTAATTTGTATCTCTGCAAACAATAGTGCATTACACTTTGTCTCCTTACATTAACATTTTCACCCAAGATATTGACTTTTCATGACTTTTCATGGCTTTAATATATAAAAAAGAAAATGGATACACAATCGAATCATAAATGATCTCAATCCCCCTTTTCAAGTGCAATCGGCAAGAAATGTAATAGGAAGGTTTACTCATAGATCCAAATTTATGCACGTTTACAGCTCAAGAACGTAGTTACATGGCATTCCTTAAGCATGTATGCATTGAATTGAATAACAAAACTTGGAATGCAGTTTGCATTCATTACTTGTTGCCAGGTCGGGTAAGCCAAGGGCATGCTTTCAGGTTGTCAAGAACAACCTTTGTGTTAGAGGATGCATAACATTTTCATCTATTTGTAAACCTGCCTATTTGGGGTTGGCATTTCTGAAAACAATACTGGTATGTCTTTACCTTTTGTCTTTGGAGATCACAGAACAGGCAATCAGATCACTGTTATCTAGAAAAACAATCAGACAAGAGACAACAATTATAATCATAATTTTATTTTAAAAAAAATACCAAAATCAAATTACAAAAAGCAAATAGCAATACAGCTTGACTTATTTAAAGGTGCAGCCAGGTGGCAAATGGCTTCCCAAAATCAATGACTTTCAGGTAAATTCAATGAATTAGGTAAAACCACCATTGTCGTCATCATTCTAATCATCACTATCATTGTTATAATCATCATCACCATCATTATCACCCTCATCCTCATCCTCATCATCATTATCATCATCATCGTCATCATCATCATCATCATCATCATCATCATCATAATCATCCTCATCATCTTCATCATCCTCATCATCACCACCACCATCCTCATCATCATCATCATCATCATCATCATCATCATCATCATCATCATCATCACCATCATCCCCATTATGATCATTATCACCATTATCACTATCATCACAATGATGATCATCATCGACCTCATCATCATCATCATCATTATCATCATCATCATCATCATCATCACCATCATCATCATCATCAGCATCATTGCTTCACCATCAATATATCATTATTGCGAGTGAAAATCTAATATAAAACATAACAACTTGAGGAGTTCTCTGAAATTGCATTTTTTGTTTGCCTTTTAAATCTTTCTTTCGAAAAAATAAAAAATATAAACTTATGAATAGAAAGAAGGAGGAAGATAAGAATATTTTCTGCCCATCCAAGACCCAATTTTCCCATAAACGGTGACAAAACAAAGTGGGGTGTTGCACAACCTGATACATGGGTTTGGTTCAAACTCAGTTCATCTTCATAAATTGGCAACTCTTTAAAGAAAATTACTTTATGACTCTTTTCATTGTTGTCTGGACATTGTACATGTTCTGAATTAATGAGTGACATAAAAAGCATTCTGAAGAAATTACTTTCATAGAAAAAGGGGTAATGTGGTACATATAAAATAGTTCCTGTGACGAACAACCTTGTCACACTTAGCCAGTGTTGAGCTAGAAAACAGCCGGTGTTTCCCAGTTTGATGTATACTGACTTGTTTTCATGTCAATTTTCATTACCCTGATTTATTATCTGATAGGGTTAAAAAAAAAGACATTTATGTGGTGGTTCTAAATATAATCATAAATGGAGTATTACTTTGAAACAATAATATTGTTCCTCTATAACTGTTTTTTGGTTTTGTTTTTTTTTGCTTTGTTTTGTTTTGTTTTGTTTTGTTTTGTTTTGTTTTTTGTTTTTTTTTTGTTGGGGGGGGGGGGG
>BQKZ01009381.1:11327-21605 GCA_036244855.1 Temnopleurus reevesii
TTTTTTTCCCTAGGGAAAAAAGGTTACTATTCGTACTATTCAATGGCAAACGGCTTTCTTAGCAAATCTATTCATTTTTCTCACCTGTACACTGTCAATGCAACGATCTTTATGTAAGGGATATAATAAAAATTATTCACCAAGAACAAAATGAATTCTATGATTGTGACAGATCCTTGATGGTCCAACCACTGGAGATGAGGTTGTTCTTCATGAACTGACTGATGACCTTGATAGCGACGTTCGACCTGTTGACCTCCGCTATCTACGCATCAAAGCAGAGTTTAACACATCGGGCCCTGTTGGTTTGAGAGCCGAGTTCTATGGATGCGATGCAAAGGGTAAAGTATTCTATTTTTAAGAAGGGTCAGATCGAGAGTGAATTGTAGCGCCCTTTCTGTTGACATCGATCAGGCATCGGTTGGGCTGAGATGGAGAATGGGAGGGAGTGGCTTTGACAGTTCAAACCCTCCTATATGCATCAAGGCAAACTTCAACTCGTATCTGGCCTGTGGGACTAAGTTAGAGCAGTATTCTATAGATGCTCTGTTGTGGGTAAAGCATTCTTTGACTCGCAAGATGGGCAGGGTTATTTTTGGCTGAGGTGGGGAAGGGGGCAGCTTCGACAGGTTGACATGCGTAATCTACGCACCAAAGCAGAGTTTAATACCTTAGGCCCTGTTGGCTTGAGGGCCGAGTTCTATGGATCTGTTGCAAAGGGCAAGAATTTATATTTAACTTCATGCAATTAAGATGGTCGGGCAGGATTAGCCTCACCTTAGGGAAGAGGGGGCTGCGTGAAGTAGTTGATTTCAGATATTTACATATCAAGCTATAGTGCTATATTTTTGACTCAGTAATGCCTAGCACCTCCACTTTACACAACATTCTGAATGTAAGGTCCCAGTCACATAGAAGCCCAAGAGCAACATGATCAAACACGACTCTGTGTTCAGTTCACACTTAGCTGCCTCAGAACAAAGAGTTGTGTTAGATTGTGTTTATTTGGGCTTGTATGTGACTGGGGTATAAGGTACAGTGTATTGATGATTTCTAAGTTTGCCCTTTCTATTCTGCAGTGGATACCATTTGCCCTGAAGGCTGGTCTTTCTTCCAGACCTCATGTTACAAGGTTTACATCGAGGGCAAGTCACGCCGGGCCGCCCAGAACACCTGTTCAAATGAAGGTATGTACTGCGTCATCAACATTCAGTCAAATTTGCTTGTCACATGTATACGCAGTATATGATTTTACTTATCAATACCTTCCAGTCCAAATCAGACTATATGTATTGCCTTCTCCTTGAGGTCTCCTTCTCTCATCCCATTGCGCTATAACATGTATGGTCCCACACTTTACACAATCAGATCCAGATCCAGGGTGGAGGACCAATCCGTTCCAATTTCTTATCCCATTTGTAGCTTAACATAAACCCGAATATCTCTTTACTGCAAAATTTTATTCAACTTGCATGTACCGGTACATTTATGAGAAATCCAAGTTGGAAGACACTATTTTTATGATTTTAGGGGGACTTGGGCATTTCCAAGAAGTTTGAACTAGTTAGAGTTGACTGTGGAAGCAATGAGGGATTTCATGAACATGCATGATCTCTGTATAAGTTTTGTTTAGATACATGTATCTAGTTATATTATTTTGAATTCCTATTTTTAGATGATACAATGCCAGGAGAATTCTGGGAGAGTTGTCTGACAATATAAAGTTCTTGTCCAATGAGCCCTTATGGTAGGATCAGCTAAAATTCCATTGGATCACCCAATAAATTTCAGCCAAGTTGCTTTGCACTTTATACATGTAGGAAAGGATAACTATTAAATCACATACTGTCATATTATCAATTACAGGAGGACACCTTGCCACAATCACCAGTGTCGATGAGCAGAAATTCCTGCGAAAGTTTGTGCGAGCCTTTGACGCAAGTGATTACAACATCGGCTTCCGACGTTACGGGAAGGACTTCAGGTGGATCGATGACACCTTCGTGGTCTACACCTCGTGGGCCGAAGAGCAGCCTCTATACGAGAGATACAAGAAGTGTGTCGCATTGTCGAAGGATGCTGATGGTGCTTGGGTCTCTGTGGACTGCGATGATAAGATTGGATTTGTTTGCGAATTTGAACGAGGTAGATAACAAAAATGGTAGAACTATTCCAAGTGCTGTGATATGTTGGTATATGCAATTCGAGGGTTTTTCTGCTCTTACGGATGATGGATAGCATAGTCATCCCCCTATATATTTAAGGTTTTTCAGTGCCTTTCAAAATTCAATTGCCAACTTTAGGTAGAAAAGTCAATTCTGCCTGGTAAGAAGACCTATCTGTTCCAAATGTTGGTTCCATTATGAACATTATGAAATATTTAATCAACTTCATTGAATGTCTGTAACACTTTCTTTCTCAATGATAATTTAGGCAATATAATTTAATGTAACATTAATTGTCCTTATCTTTACACTGGTTTAGTAGGTTTAGTGGCAGATTTGTTTTTCCGCATAGCTGTCTTTAATTTTCATACTGTCTTGCTGTATATAAATAAAGAGAACTGCTGAAACTTCTTATCCAATAATGGAGAGCTGTGGAGTAAAATGAAGTCAAAAAAGAGCTTGAGCTTTCGATCCTAGCAGAATCTTAATCATAAGCAAAATGACAAGGAAATGAAGTGAACACACAAGTATATAGAAAAAGCCAAAACGAGGAGGTGGAGAGAAAGAAAGTACAGGATGTGAAGGGCAACCAATCACAGAGCAAGGAGGGACGAATAAAGGAACTCCAATGCTGTATAATAGAAATACTAGGCTCAGAATAAATTTACCTATGATATATTATCTTTCTGTACTAAACTTGTAGATACGACTGAAATCTTTGCATGTGGCGAGAACACAGTCTCCCTTCATTGCCATGACAACCAGAAGGTGAACATAACAGCCGGCGACTGGGGTCGAACCATGGACTGGGACGTCTGCCCTCAAGAGACTACCTTCGGCGCATCAGACATGCCGTGTACCTCGGTGGATACATCGTATTATTCCAACATCGATGACTTCGCTCAGGAGTGTAGCAATGTGACGCATTGCTCAATGCTGGCCGATACAAGTACATTGGGTTATCCTTGTACAACATCAGATATGCATCTGCATATCAATCTGACATATACTTGTGTTGGTGAGTACTTTTATTGATTGATAAATTATCAGCTGTTGTATCAGATGTATGGATTGTAAATGATAAGCTTTAATCAGAAATGGGTTTAGTATTGATGGTGAGAACAAACAGGGAAGTAATGGATGTACTGTATACGCCATTTACTTTCAACTTGTGGAAAATGAAATGATGATAAGAATGATGTTAAGGATTTCCAATACACCAAATCCATTCTACAGGATGGTCATGGCTGAGTGGAAGATTTAGATGAAAAATGTGAAATACAATTTATTCAAAAATAGGAAGTACGAGAGATCAGAGAAAGCAGTTTGGATTGGCCACCAACAATTTTGCTTCACACACATTTAATGTGGCTTTACTTATCTCTGTGTTCTGTGCTGTTCTATTTTTTGCATTACAATGGCATCATTACCATTATAATTATATGTATGTGTCTGTTCAAATGATTTGAAATAAGTAAGTTATATAATGGATTAACGGAGCAAAATCCTCTTCTGTATTTCCCAGATTACATGAAGTACGCACGAGCCTGCGAAGGTGACTTCCTAGAAATCTCTTGCTCAGCTTCTGACGAGGTCATCCACATCATGGACGCCATGTACGGTCGTACCCTCGACAACTCCGTCTGCCCCGGCCCGGACCGATACGCCCCGACCAACTGCACCCACGACAAGAGCATTAGGGATGTCCGCACATACTGTGAGGGGCATCACTCGTGCAAGATTGCTGTTGAGGTGGAAGCGTTTACAGCAGATCCGTGCCAGGGCGTGGCTAAATACCTGGATGTGAATTATACTTGTGTGTCTGCGGCTCCAGTCATTGAGGATGAATGTAAGTGCTTTGATTGAGCTCAATATAAATTTATCTGTCAGTGCAAATAGAATCCGGTTGTTTCAATCTTATAGATGCAGAAGTGATTTCAAAATTGTCGCAGTGGACCAGTAACTTAAGTGTAGACCCCATAATAGCAATAATGAATGTGTATAGTTCTTCACACAGAAGCAAGCAATTTGTAGCATAAACTTGATTTTACTCAAAATTAATCAATTTCTTAAGAATTTTATTTTAAAATTGTATACTTTTGGACCTCCAGGAAAACCATTATGGCAGAACCATTACATTAATGGTTCTGAATGGAGAATGGAGACTTATTTTCATTTGTGTATATATGTATGTATATTGATTTTTTCTGTAGTTTGAGTTGTTTTTACTTTCAGAGAATAAAACCAAACCAACCAAACTAATATTGACAATTTCCTTGTGCTAGCAAGGGTGACGATGGACGTATATTTCTGGTTAGGCTTTGTAGGAAAGAGGCTGCAGTTCAAAAAGTATTTATTTAAACATACCTTTAAATCATCTATGATATGTTGAAAATAATGTTGTTTTCTCAACAGATACCTACATAGGAGACTGTGAAGAAGGTTGGACTGAGCATGACTCACGCTGCATGAAGGGGTTCCCAAATCAGAACAGAACATTCTACGAAGCAGAGGAGAGATGCAACAGCCTCCACGGTCATCTAGCTGGCGTACCTGGTCAGCATACGCAGGTCAGTTGAATCGTTGTTTAAACGTATTGATAAGCAATAGACAGATTTAGTTATATATTCAAATTTATGTGCGTTTAACGTAGTTACGTGGTATTCCATAGACCGGTTGATAACAATAAGACTACAATTATTGGAATCCGGTTTGCATACATTACTTGCAGTTATGTCGGGCAAGCCTCGGGCAAGCTTTCAGTTTGTCAAGAACAACCTTTGTGTTAGAGGTATGCATAAAATTTGCATCTTTTAGTAAACCCGCCTATTCCAAGCCAGCCATTGGAAATGTTATCTAAAGGTATTGATCAGCAAATGTTTTCTAAACGGAACCGTAATCAGAACAGAACGTTCTATGAAGCAGAAGAGAGATACAATAGCCCCCGACAATCATCAGCCATATCTTCACTTCTTTCAACACATTTCTTTACTCCCTTCAATCACAGACTTTCCTGGAGGGTCTGATGACAGACTACGCGGACACTGACTTCTGGATCGGTTGCGTGAAGACGAACAACAACACCTGCCGCTGGAAGGATGGCATTGGACACGTCTTCACAGAATATAATTCTCAATACATCTCAGATGGATATAAAAGGTGCATCCATCTTAGCGCTGGTCATAACTTTGATTGGGAGGACGCCGAATGTACCGATAGAAATGCTTACATCTGCCAACAAGGTAAATTATATTGTGTAATAGCAGAGATGCTAACAATAGAAGACCATTCTATAGATGCCAACTGTAACAGAATATTCATTTGAAAAGAAGTAAAATGTGAATAGTCAAACCGTCGAACCAAACACTTACAAAAATATTTTGTTGAGTCATTCAATTAGAAATCAAACACAAAATCTACATATAAGAACACATCTTATGAATATCCTGCATGGTTGGCAACTTTGATTGGGAGGATGCGAAATGTACTGATAAGAACGCTTACATCTGCCAACAAGGTAAAAGACAGGGGGTTGCCCAGTATTGGATTAGTATTACCTATCATGATTATTTTTCTGTTAGGCAGTTTCATCCAGAATAAAATTATTACCATTGAAAAGTGTTTAGTTCTAGGTTTTGGATTAAGTCTTATATTTCTCACTTGGCTATTGCAAAACGGGCTGACCAAACCTATAATCCTTTGAGAGAAAAAAGTCAAGACAATTTCATTTCATTTCATTTCATTTATTTCGTTTCAAACAAAATACAAATCAATACAGTATGACAAAATAAATGTAATATACATAAATCAAGATTAATACGCATAACTTTTTCCAAAATAACAAATTTTCAAAATCATACTTAAATGTAATATCTTAATTACAAAGGTAAAAGAAAACAGAAGAAAGTGATATTTTACGGAAACGGAGAGACCCACTAAAAAGCTTTGCTTGTAGAGTGTGGGCTACTCTACATAAATCATATAAAAATAACAATTTTGAAATAAGGAATATAACAGGTGATGAAGAAAGGAAGACCAGCATATAGTGATCAACCGCAAAGCTATTGCTATTGTCCAGTCATGAATTATTAAAAGAAGTAAGATTTCACCACTGTGCATATTATTTGGCTACCAATCATCCATGGTGTGTGAGATTGGTGTGAGAAAAGCATCCATTTTCTTAATCAATGTAAAGCAAACAATGCAGTTACATGATAAAAATATTCAAAAGGGGCTCACAAGATTTTGGCATTACCATTGTCCATGGTTAAGAAAATATTCTCAGAAAAGGGCATATGAGTAGCAATTAGTCATTCTAACGACATACTCTTCTTACATGTACCTTCTGATAGATTGTGTCCTCGCGTTTGGTATGATCGACAAGACGATTCGCAATGATCAGCTAGAGGTCAGCTCAACCAAGATGTTAGACAGTCTGGACACCTTCAAGTGGGATGGACGTCTTCATGACCCCTATGGTGCTTGGGTTGCTAGCGATAAGGAGACCCAGCAATGGTTTCAGGTAAATGATGATGGCCTCTTGTATAGCACCAGTCTCCGCCTCAGCTGAGCACTCATGGCGCTGAAATTACTCAAAATAATGTCTCACAGATTTCAATTGCATAACCTTTCCATTTGCAGGCACCAGGTGTTCTTTACATTGAAAGTTATCACATTGCATTAAGTTTTCAAATTGCTTTTGACTGAATACTGATGCTATTTCCAATTACTTTGTCTTGATTTGGATCATTAAAAAAGTCACTTTTTTATTTTTGTTGCCGTCAGTGTTATCACGATGGCATATTTAGCCCCGTTTGAAAAAATACAACACACACTACATAAAGCAACTTTTATTTACAGTCTGTATGTATTGTTATGTGTCAGTTCGAAATGAATAATTAGATAAGCAAAGATCCTTATGACCATCTTTCATTCTTCAGATCGATTTTGAACGGGTGATGAGGGTGAGGAAGTTTGCTACCCAGGGCCATCCACGTTACGATTACTGGACGTCGTCCTACTCATTGGATTACACCGTCAACGATACCCTGGACGATGGCGGCATGTGGAGCGTCTATGAAGAAGAAGGGGAAAAGAAGGTCAGAAATAAATTTTTAATGATTACTTGATGTCGTACACTGTCATCCACTCTGGTTGATGAGGGAGTTTGGAACATTTATGAGGAAGAAGGGAAGGAGATAAGAAATGAAATGTCTATGATTACTGAACGTCTAACTAACCACTAGATTACACCGTCAACGATACCCTGGTCGATGGTGGCATGTGGAGTGTCTATGAAGAAGAAGGAGAAAAGAAGGTAAGAAATAAATTAATTCATCCATGGTTGATGGGGGATTTTGAATGTGTATGAGGAAGAATGGGAGGAAGAAGATAAGAAATGAAATGTATTTGATCGCTCGACGTCATCATACTCCTTGGATTACACTGTCAACGATACCGTGGACGATAGCATGTGGAGAAGAGGGAGAAAAAAAGGTAAGCAATGAAATATCAATTGACTAAGAGGAAAATTACAAGCATTATGTCAGGGATTAAACTTCTAAGCTACATAGAACTCCGCATTTATTAAAAGCTTTACTTAAATCTCAATTTTTTCAGGGGGGATTTGAATCCTGACGTAATTGAAGGATTCTGCATCTTATAAATGTTGTGAATTGTCTTCATCAAGCTGTAGAGTTCTAAGCTTAGACATTGCAGTAATGAGTCTGAAATTTACAATTCTTAGCCCAAACAGTCCTTCAATATGAAAAAAATATCCTAAGTCAAAGCTTAACTACATAGATTCATATCCAAGCCCCAGATTCACAATTCGGTACCCTAGTCTGACAATTTTTTATAATGCTAAACTCAAATGCTGCAAATTTGCATTGGCTCCCAAATATTAATTTTATAATTTTTAAAACTCACTTGAGCAGCTACATGTGCATTTATTTTCTTTCTTCCAAAAGAACGACACGATACGAATTTAAATGATATTATAACAAAGAGAACACAACTTTTTAATAAGAACATGTTTCGAAGTGGCATCACTTCATCTTCAGCTTAAATAATACTAACAAGTTAGGGTTTATATAGCATTTAAGGCAAATTAACAATACATGTATGTAAAGAATGTGATTTCATGGCAATTTAATGGCAATCATCTTATTAAAAAGTTGTGTTCTCTTTGTTATAATACTATTTTCTTTCTATTTACAATTATGGTTCTTCACATTTATTAACCATTTTTATTTATCCATCCTGCAGATCTTTGTTGGAAATAATGATAGCAGCACAGTAGTCTATCAATACCTGACTCACTTCATGTACGCCCGATACATCCGTCTGCTTCCTCTGAATTGGACCAATGAGATCTCTTTACGTCTTGAGGTGTATGGTTGCTATCTGGAAGGTGAGAATAGCTTGTTTTTCATGCGGCCAACTACAGTATCTTAAGTTCTTGGGCTGTACAACATTTTCTTCCGTAATCATGCATTCAGCAAAGATCAGAAATGTAATTCAGTTATGACATACAAAGTACTGTCATAAAACGGATTAAATGACCTGGAAAAAAATACATATAACAGAAACTAACTGAAACAATAATCAGACATAGGCAGACTAAACAAAGATTGAAATAGTTTTTAGTTCCTAAGGACATAAATGAGGGGGAAAATTCATTATTAAGTGGAAATTCATCAAACATGATTGTTATAGGAATCAGCTTCACTTTGTAAAATGATTAATTTTTAAAGAGGAAGAGGGAAAGAGAGAACTTGAATATTGCATATTACATTAAATTTGACATTGCTAATAATTTGGCTATTCCTCTCCACCCCCTTCCAGATGAGAAGCCAGAAGTCCTAGAGGTGATCAACTCCACCAAGCTCCACTATGAATACAACGGTACCATCCAGTGCCTCGCATTCGGCATGCCTCTCCCGAACATCACGTGGATCCGCGACGGCTACCACTACGAGGGTAACGAGAATGCTACGATTGTGTCCTATGCCTTGGATGATCACCATGTTGTTTCAGAGATTCGATTCCATCCACTTTGGGACGATCGCGGCTATTATACGTGCGTCGCCAAGAACAAGCACGGCAGTGATCGCTCATCGTTCTACAGTCACAAAGGTATGATGGGGATTTGATTGTATAAATATCATATTTTTTAGGATTCATCAAGCTTTAACAATAATTAAAAAAAAAAAACATAATTTTTTTAATTTTCGATTTTACAACAAGCATTATCAAATCCAGGGAATGCACTAAATTCTTCACCATCCTTTCACCTGATGATATTAAGATTAGCAGCTTGTTAGGCACGGATTTGCTGAATCATCACATTAATTACTTTTGTATACTGTTACCCAATTAGCATTCTGGTGAAAGTGCTTCTGTTGGATTGATTTCTTGCCAATGGAGATTTGAATAATTAAAGTAATCACAAGTCACAATCCCAGGACTTAACAAGACACAAGACTTCAACAAAGCGACTGTGAATCAGATTGTACGATATTCCAACAGAATATTGACTGTATATGTCGATGACATTCAAATGAATAAATTTCCAACGGTTAGCAATATAATTCATGAACCCAAATGTTAATATTCCATGCCAAAAGGAGAGCAATAGGTGGGTTTTATACTAAAAGATGTAAATTTTATGCATTTTCTCCACACAAATGTTGTTCTTGATGACCTCAAAGCTTGCCCGAGGGTTGTCCTATATAGTAACCTGTTACTGTTTGTTTTTAGCACTATAGAAATAATCTAAATCATTATTATTATTAACCGGTATAAGGAGTATAACTTGTAACTACCGGTATGATAGTCGGCAAGAAGCGTTCATGAATTTGAATCTATTAGTAAACCAGTCTATTAGAAGTCCATTGAATATCATTCTTTACATTGAAGAATTGCAATGTTTCTTTCCTCTGTTCAGGAACACCGCTGTACGAGGGAGGGAAGATATCCTGCGACGGTGAAGCTCTCGAGCTTGATTGCCCCGTGGGTGAATACATCCAGATCTCAGACGTGTTCTATGGCAGGATGCATAATGAGAGATGTATCATATATGACGATCATTATCCGACAGGTGCGTAACTTA
>BQKZ01009382.1:6838-19338 GCA_036244855.1 Temnopleurus reevesii
AGACTGGTGAAAATGAAGAGACTGGTGAAAATGAAGAGACTGGTGAAAATGAAGAGACTGGTGAAAATGAAGAGACTGGTGAAAATGAAGAGACTGGTGAAAATGAAAAGTCTGATGAAAATGAAAATACTGGTGATACTGGAGGTGATGAATCTGAAAATGATGACAACGATGATGATGATGATGACGGCGATGAAGGTGATGAGAATGATGATGGTGGTGATAATGCAGGTAACGTTGAGGATGATAATGAAGAGGGTGACGATGTCCTCGGGGGTGATGATGGAAGCAAAGGTGTCTTGGGAGCGGTTAATGATGAAATCGAATCCACCCAGTCTTCCCCGAAACATCAAGTGGAAAGATTTGCAATCGCTTACTTAATCATTGGTGTAATGGTTCTACTCACATCTGCCCTCTTCCTCTACTTCTTATGCACCACGCCGAAAGACGAACCAAAGTACATCGGGGCAGAATGTCAGGAGCATCACTCCTCCGGCAAGAATTTCCCTTTCCGAGCACGCGTCATCACCCTCCTCTTCTTCTTCTACTTCCTCTACGTGGGAGGGGAAGTTGCGTACGGGAGCTTTGTTTCTATGTTCGCTGTCAAAAGCAAGCATGAGTTCCCCGAGGACAGAGCCAGCCATGTGGCGGCGCTCTTTTGGGGTTCTTTCTCTCTCGGGCGTGGTCTTGCAATCTGCCTAGCGAGTGTCATCTCACCGCTGAAGATGGTTGTCGGGGACATGGTGGGTTGCGTCGGGACGTCATTCGTCCTGACGCTCTTCGCGGACAGCAACGAGAACGTACTCTGGTTTGGTAGCGCGATGCTAGGAATATCGATGGCATCGCTGTTTCCGAGTGGTATCGCGTGGCTGGAGTCGTACACCCCCGTCACCGGTAAAACGGCCTCTATACTGATCGTCGGGAGCGCTCTTGGGGAGATGTGCGTACCACTTCTTATTGGGTACTTATTCAAAGACATCATTGGTCCAATGGTTCTCATGTATTGGATGCTGGCGACATCGGCCCTATCTGCACTCATCTTCGTCTACGTAATGTGGCTAGTATGGGAGCACGGTCAAGAGAGGGCGTCGCTGCCTGCCGATAAGAGCCCCGCTCTCGATCTCTTGCATAGCGTGGAGGAACAACTTCCCATGGAGGAATTATTTAAAAATGGTGCGTCGAACAAGCAGAAGAGTAAACCTCTTGTTCCTCCGATATTAAAGAAGAAAGATCACAGAGAATGAAAGGTCAAGTAGAGAACGAGGAAGTTTTACTACGTAAAATTCATATCTGTCTCCTTGCAATGGTTTTACTTCATTTTTAATCCTCAAATGCTTCATAAATGGTTGGTAAAATGAATAAACACTGTTAGCAGAAGAGACAGAATAATTGTGCAAAATGAGCAACTCTTATTCAAGCCTTCCCACTGAGCTTTCACGTACAAAAGATCGTAGCTTACATCGGCTTTAGCCCAGCATATGGCATCTCAAGGAATGAATATTCCTGCCAGGTACCCCGATCACCTACCTGGGTCGAGTGCAGCACAATGTGTATACATTTCTTGCCAAAGGAAATTAATGCTATGGATGGGATTTGAACCTACGACCTTAGTCTTTGTGCTCTATGGAATAGTGGACAATGATGTATATCTAGTTGCCAGTGGTACCTGCTCCATTGCTGAGCGCAAACTCTACTTGGTAGAAGAGAACATGTAACTGCATATTTTGCTCCATTCAGAGTTCAATTTAATATCCGTAACATGTGGTCAGTAAATTACAATCTGATATTGGTTAAAGTTCATGTTGCTATTCATTGAATGTTGAGAGAGTGTAGCAACTGCTGAGCACAAGTTCTGCTTGGTATACAAGAACATGTAACTACGTAGTTTGTTTAATTCAATGTAAAGCCCCGGTCACATAGGACCCCGGAAGCAACACGATCCACCCCGACTCTTTGTTAATTCACAGTTAGCTGCCTCCGAACAACGAGTCGGGGTGGATCGTGTTGCTTCCGGGGTCCTATGTGACCAGGGCTTTATATCAGTGCCATGTGTTAAGGAAATTACAAACTGATATTGGTTAAAGTTCATGCTGATATTCATTGAATGTTGAAAGAGTGTATTATTTGAGCTCCAATTTTAGATATTTAAATGACTTTGTAATCTGTTGAGGGATATATTGATACAAAGACATTTCTGCACCCGTCTCATTGACCCAAAATGGGGTAAAACATGCTCTACTATGTTGTGAGTTATCAGAGACAAAGTTTTCATGAGATATGGATAAATCCTCTATGAAGAACTAGTAATGAAATGTTAATTTTCTTATTTTGTATTTCCAATTTCTGAAATAAGTTTACTAATTATGCCAAATAGTCCTTCAGTACCTAAATTTAGGTTATTATGTTTTGATTTAATTTCCACTGAAGTTAAAGTAATACTGAAGTACTACAATTAATCCTTTTCACTGTAAAAAATAAATTCTTGTGTGAAACTTCACTCTAGCGTGATTTAGAAAGGTTGATGACCAAATGAAAATTTTGCAGCTGAAATATGATGTAATATGTGCCTTTACGGTTGTTGATATCAAAGAGCATGATGGGATATCTTCCTTGTATGCAAGTGATTTTGCGAAGTTTAAACAACACAACATCCCAGGTGTACTTAAGAGATATCCCGGCATGCCAGCTATTGAAACAACCGTAAAGGCACATATTGTAATAAATTGAGTAATTATTTATTTTGTTATTTTGATATATATGATATACTTCCACATAAAAGGAATGAACAACACTTTTCGTTGGTACTCAGCTCTAGCAGGAATTCCGTTAGAATAATCATATTCTCAATCGTTTAGATTGCTTAGCTGCAATCAGGTTCTTTATGGCGATTTTCTGCAGTGTTCCCCTTAGTAGAAAGTCTTCCATTAAATGTGTATAGTATGCTGCTATCAAATGAGGGAACCTTATGTAAGGCTACAAGGCTGCTAAACTTTTGATCAATTTTTGTAAAATGTAACCAAAATTTGATCAGCGTTTTACAAAAATTTATCAAAAGTATAAGAGCCTTTTGTACGATTTTGATCAATTTTATATAGCTCAGAGACTAAACACTCTTTTTTGTTTGATATTGTATTATAACCCTGGCTTCAGCTGAACTTTCACACTGATAGAGTGGAAACCCAGTATAACGAGGTGCTTGGGACCATAAAAAATACCTTGTTTAGCAGTGATCTCTTTATAGCAGGGTTAAAAAACAATAAGCTATTAAGAGCTTTGACTAGATTTTTTTACTTCTTTATATCAGATATCTCTTTATATCAGATCTCTTTATTATAACGAGTTTTGATTGTATTATTTGAGGGGAAAGACCCTTTTTCCTCCTGCCAGGTACCCAGGTACCTATTGAAGGGGAACCTACCCCTGGAATTATCATACTCTCCTTGAAGGAAGAAAAATCAGATGAAGAAACTAAAATTTTGAGCAAAATCGGACTTATGAATTTTCACATTTTCAATGATATCACGATCCCGGCTCTGTCACTGATGGGGATCCGTGCGGTCGGCAACTTTAACAGAATTTGTGACGTACTAGTGGATAATTTCCCATTTACGTTGTACTGTATATAATTTTTTATAACTTGGACCCCTTGGCGCACATTGAACAAAAAATATAAAAATATAGGAAGCTCTTTATGATTTTAATTTAGGACTTGTAAAATTCCTGGTTAAACAGTTTTCTTTGAAAGGTTTACCAAACGTTGACAAATTGTCAAACTTTCTGTTGTTGTGGAAAATTTGATATGCATGTACCTATTTATTTTGGGGCATTTAATGATTTGAATGTACAAACTGTATGCATGACACAGAATTTAGGGAAACTCGACGCACAATATCAAAGGGTCTTGTGCAAGAACATTGATTACTGTAGATAATAACATTTTCTCATGTCCTTATTCCAAGATAATTAAAATTATCATAGACCTGCATGTATTACTTTCTCAGAATCTCAGATTTACCATGTATTGTTATTTTTACTTTGTTACCATTTTGTAAAATATATTCTGTTTTCCAGCTATTACGCTTAAATGTGATTGATGCTTACCCTCCAGTGCCGTTTTTCAAAAATAATGTCTGTCAGTTGCAAAAAGAATCTTCATAATAGTTCATGTCAAACATTAGAATTAGAGGAGAATGAAAAACCAAAGAAAATCTGCAAATGACTATTCAGGATGCATTTCAAATTGTTATTCAATGTTTATTTTTTTTAATAAAATGACTATTCAGATTGTTTTTCAAATGTTTATCAACATTAAAATGTTCGGACCATTTTAAGAGGGTCCGCTGGGTGGAGAGCAACCAGATCATATTTTTGGGCCTCACGAAAACATGATAGTTTTATTTATTTTTATAATAATGATTTTCAGCAATGCCATCGAATCTAGTACTTTTCTACTTATCTTGTCAGCTGTGTAAATATTTCGATATTTCCATTCTATTATATTTTCATTGTCAACTGATTATTCGAAATAAGTGTACTTGATGATATAGTGAGATGAATTTTCTATGTATTTATGATGAATGCAATATGATGTTGTGATTTATATGTTCTAAGCCGAAGGCCTACAAATGTTCTCTTTGCTGCAAAGTTAAATGTCACTTTTTCCAAAGTCTGCAAAATTGAGATAAAACAGGATAATGTTATACACTAGATCCCGTTTCTTATTAAAGGGGAACCCATCCCTGGAACTTTTCTGCCGAATCAAGAAAATAAGATGATAAACTAAAGAATTACTGTAGAGCAAAATCAGTTAATCCGTTGAAAAGGAAAGGATTTTCAAAGTCACAGTAATACCTTCTAATAGATATCATTGAGTCAGCAACTTTGATGGAATTTGTGACATGTCGGACAACCCTCCATTGTTTCTTTATACTGAATTTCACATTTTCCTCTTTTTTTTCCCAGAAAAGTCAGTAAAATGTTGTTGTTTTTTCTCGAGTATAACATGCCTTTACCAATTTGCAGGTATTTTGGAAAGAATTTTGTTGAACCCTTTTTCAAAACTTGACATGAAACCTTTATGAGAAGTTTATGTACAGAGTGAATTGTGAATTATTGTTCTATTTATTCCAAATCCTATTGGAACATTATCGTGACAAATTCTGTCATAATATCTCATCTTTTCAATTATTTCAAAATCCCGCCCAATTCAGTTCCACTAATTGATTGAAAACTCTGGTGCTGATATGTTTTTCTCTACTTTGTATATTGCGATATTGTGAATTATTGTGAATAATGGAGCTATTTTCTAACAGCTTGAATTTTTGTAATTTTACTTTAAAGTATATTTTTATTTTGCTGCAAAGCAGCTTTTGAGGGTGTTAGAGGTATTTGTTCAATGTGAATTTCCACTACCTTTCAGAGCATCTAAATTGCATCAATATCCAAAAATAATCTGAAAAAAGTCACATCCTGGAAATATGAATCAATCATTGGTAAAGACTAATGGGGTGTTGCTCAGAATCAACTGCAAATCAAACGCAACTTTGCAAATTGTAACGTGCATTTCCATGCGCATTTAACAAGACGCGCATGAAACAATGATTTTGATTGGCGCGTTCAGATCAATTGCAAGTTTTGAGCAACACCCCCTAACAGTTGTAATCACTTGTACATTTTCATAATTTTAGAGCCAGAAGTGTTCAATTGAAACTTATGAGCTTTATTGAAGTAATGTATTTGAGTGTTCGAATCATGTCTGATTTTGCGGACTAGTTTTTGAGAGATTGAAGCAATTAAGCGATCTGATTGAGGGTGGAAATCCAAACATCAGATTCCTTGATACAAAATGCTAAATGTTAATCATTTTGAATGATCATAGAGTTCTTACATGGATTGTATATATATTTTTTAATATTGATCAATAATTGGTCACAAATTTGTTAGAGTTTGATCAACAATTGATCACAGATTGTTTGTTTTAGATTGATCAATGAATTTATCATACAATTTATGAAATTGTGTTATTGATCAACTGTGCAATAAGGTGTACCAAACAATCAAATTGTACTATCAGTTGTAATTTTATGCTTTATGGGGTGTGCACTTTATAGCCAATTAGTTTAACAATAGACATGTAATCAGTCATTGTTCAAATTATTTGTGAATCTAATTAATTGGTTTAATAGTAGACTCGAATTTATGGACTGGTTAGTAACAACTGAACTACAGTACTTGAAATCCAGTTTACATATCACGTGTTGCTATGTCTGTCAAGCCTTGGGCAAGTTTTCAGATTGTCAAGTACCACATTTGTGTCTAGTGAAGGCATATAATTTGCATCTATTAGTAAACCAGTCTCTGTGTATAAAAGGGAAGTATTTGGGCCATGTTAAAGCCCCAATCACGTAGAAGATCCGATTCAAGACGATCCTACATGACTCTTTGTCCAGTTGAGTCTTGAGTATGCTAATTAACTGTCCCTGAACAAAAGGGGCACATAACTCAGATCACAGAGGACTTAACTACACAAAGAATTGTGTAGTCCAGTTGAGGACTATGTGCTCTAATAGCACTTCTGCATATTCCACTGAACTGAACACACAGTGACTGCATATCACTCAACCACAGAGTCATTACATAGCCCTCTGATAGTCCAGTTGAGGACTGTGTGATCTGATAGCACCCACCTCTGCATATTCTCTTGAACTGAACACACAGGGGCTGCATAGCACTCAATCACAGGGTCCTTACTTAACCCTCTGATCATGCTTACCCCTCTGATGGCGCCTCTACATGTAGTCCTCAACTGGACTATGAATCATGTTGAATCGAGGCTTCCATGTAACTGGGGATTGAAGTCACTCCTTTGAAGAACAAGTTGTTCAAACGCAACACCAATATTTTGTGCTTTCTTTGTTTTATTTTTGTTGTAAACAAGATTATCTTTAAAAAAGAAAATTATTTGTTCATGAAATAGAGATATTACACTTTTTTCACACTTTTGTTTGAAAACGTATATTCATTTCGTATGAAATCATTTTGTTCTAAGTCGTCAAATGTGTGTGTGATTTTTGTTGTATTACTTATTTAGTTAGCATGGCATTAGGGAATGACACACAGGGGCATCTATATATAGACATCTGGGGCCAGTAGACTACTTTCGTAATGTATTCAAATTTATTCACTTTAGCCCCAAGATGAACCATGTATACACCTGTTAAAAGATAATGACATTATAATAATGTTATTTGCATACATTTACGTTGCTAGGTCGGACAAACATTGTAACATGACCAACCTAGCAACAACTAATGCATGGTATTCACATTTCTTCCATTGAAATAGGATTATTTTATACCAAATAAACAAGTAACTTGTCCTTGTGCGTTTGACAAAGGGATGTGCATAAATTTTGAATACATTACGAAAGTGGTCTATTGCACGGTCTTCAGCAATCTTCTTCTTGTAATGACGTCTGAACTTTTTGTGCCATCTTTATAACAGAGAAGTATCGACGTTTGTGTTCGATATGTTAATGGGGGGCACCAAAAATGAAGACGTCTAAAGCCCCGGTCACATAGGACCCCGGAAGCAACACGATTCACACCGACTCTTTGTTAGTTCACAGTTAACTGCCTCAGAACAACGAGTCGGGGTGGATCGTGTTGCATCCGGGGTCCTATGTGACCAGGGCTTTAGCAAGAAGAGAAAAGCTCAGACCATTTTATGCAAAAATCAGCTCCAGTTTGTTCCAGTAAGAAGGGGTTAATACTGTTCATGCAAGATAATGTAGCCTGTCATGAATTTTGGAAATTTCAAGATTTATATTTTTGTATACCAGCAGGAATGTTGCACTTCCTTTGTGCCAGCCATAAAACCAAATTACCCCAAACAATATCAANTTACATAGCCCTCTGATAGTCCAGTTGAGGACTGTGTGTTCTGATAGCACCCACCTCTGCATGTTCTCGTGTACTGAACACACAGTGACTGCATATCACTCAACCACAGAGTCTTTACATAGCCCACTGGTAGTCCAGTTGAGGACTTTGTGTTCTGATAGCACCCACCTCTGCATGTTCTCGTGTACTGAACACACAGTGACTGCATATCACTCAACCACAGAGTCTTTACATAGCCCTCTGATAGTCCAGTTGAGGACTTTGTGTTCTGATAGCACCCACCTATGCATATTCTCTTGAACTGAACACACATGTGCTGCATAGCACTCAATCACAGAGTCCTTTCATAACCCTCTGAACATGCTTACCCCTCTGATCGTGCCTCTACACAATCATAGTCCTCAACTGGACTCTGAATCGTGTTGAATCGAGGCTTCTATGTCACTGGGGCTTGAAGTCACTCCTTTGAAGAACAAGTTGTTGAGACGCAACACCAATATTTTGTGCTTTCTTTGTTTTATTTTTGTTGTAAAGAGAATTATTTGTTCATGAAATAGAGATATTACATTTTTTTCACACTTTTGTTTGAAAAAGTATTTTCATTTCGTCTTAAATCATTTTGTTACATAACTTGTCAAATGTGTATGTGATTTTTGTTGTATTACTTATTTACCGGTAGTTATCATGCCATTAGGGAATGACACACATATAGACATCTGGGGCCAGTAGACTACTTTCGTAATGTATTCAAATTTATTCACTTTTGCCCCAAGATGAACCATGTATACACCTGTTAAAAGATAAAGACATTATAATAATGTTATTTGCATACATTTACATTGCTAGGTTGGACAAACATTGTAACATGACCAACCTAGCAACAACTAATGCATGGTATTCACATTTCTTCCATTGAAATAGGATTATTTTATACCAAATAAACAAGTAATTTGTCCCTGTGCGTTTGACAAAGGGATGTGCATAATATTTGAATACATTATGAAAGTGGTCTATTGCACGGTCTTCAGCAATCTTCTTCTTGTAATGACGTCTGAACTTTTTGTACCATCTTTATAACAGAGAAGTATCGACGTTTGTGTTCAATATGTTAATGGGGAGGCACCAAAAATGAAGAAGTCTAAAGCCCCGGTCACATAGGACCCCGGAAGCAACACGATTCACACCGACTCTGTTAGTTCACAGTTAACTGCCTCAGAACAATGAGTCGGGGTGAATCGTGTTGCATCTGGGGTCCTATGTGACCAGGGCTTTAGCAAGAAGAGAATAACTAAGACCGATTCCATGCAATTGGCCCAGTTTGTTCCAGTAAGAAGGGGTAAACTCTGATCAAGATAATGTCACCTGTCATGAATTATGGAAATATCAAGATTTATATTTTCGTATACCAGTAGGAATGTTGCACTTCCTTACAACTTTTATGCCAGCCATAAAACCAAATTACCCCAAACAATATCAATTTCTTTCTTTCAATTCCATTTAGAACAAAGGACATTAGAACATGTGTTTTGAATTATCGTAATATTCTTCATAGCACAATCATGCTGGAATTGCCTTCTGACGGCTCTGAGAATTTTGTGAAGAAAAGTTAAGTTTGACAGACTATGAATCAGTTTAAATTTAAGCGGATAGTCAGCCAGAAATTATACCCCCAACAAAAAAAAGAATGATTTTGATGAACTAAGAATATATGTTCGCTTGTTTTAACATGAGAGAGAGAGAGAGAGTGAGAGATTACGAGACAGAGCAAGAGAGAGAGAGAGAGAGAGAGAGTAAATAAGAAGGATAGGGATTGGGAGGGGTGGCGATTTATACTGGGAGGTCGATGGGACTAACGTAATTTCAACGCCTAAAACGTACGTCGAAGAACATACATCCCACAAAGCACAATATTTTCGACCATTGATAAATTTATAATAATATTAATATACTCAGCAGGAGATATAACTTCCAAACCATCAAACAATATCAATGGACGGAATCTTGTGTCAACATTCGATACAATATGAACCAGTCGAGCGATAACATTATGTTGGGAGGTGACAAATTATTAAAATCATGCTTGCTGTACGATGTAACTGTAACGTAAACGTTTCAGGTCCTCGAGTGGATAAAAAAAATCGGACATAAAAAATTACCGATTCCTTATTCATTTTTTTTTTTGATAGAGAAGTTGAATATTCTCATTTAGTTTTTCATCGAATTTCAGGACCAGCGTTTTCTTTTCGATTGTGATTGCAGTAGAAGATCTAATGAGCTCTTCATTTCGGATGATTCTCAGTCATTTAGATTAGCAGCGAGGATTTGGAAAAAATTTGTGGTGATGATTTCTATATATAGCTGGTTGAAGGATCTTGGATTGTAGACCTTAAGGTACTAAGTTCGAATCTTGATGATATTTATTATGATGGTGCTGGCAGTGATGGTGTTGATGATGGTCATCGTGATAATGATTGTGATGATGATGATGATGATGATGATGATGATGATGATGATGATGATGATGATGATGATGATGATTACGATGACGCTGATGGTGCTTGCGATGATGGTGTGACGATGGTGATAATGAAGATGGTGGCGGTGCATGATGATGATGATGATGAATAGATGGTGGTGGTGGTGGTGATGATGATGATGATGATGATGATGATGATGACGACGACGATGTTGATGATGATGATGACGGATGGTGTTGATGGTGATGATGATGACGGTCATGACGATGATGATGATGGTGATGGAGGCGATAATGGTGGTGGTATATGTTGAAGAAGATGATGATGATGATGATAGTGGCGGTGATGATGCTGGTGGGGGCCATGGTGAGGATAGTGATGATGATGATGATGATGATGATGATGATGATGATGATAATGTCGATGTTGACGATGACGGTAGTAGCTTGATAATTAAGATGGGTCATAATGGTCATAATGACTATGATGGTAATAATATAAAGCAGGTAATATAGATGACTGAACGGTGGAGAAGCAGGGAGAGAGAGAGAGAGTGAGAGAGAGAGGGAGAGAGAGAGAGGGGGTTCCTTTCAGCTTTTTGTATCATACACGGTAAATGATAAACCATATTGCTATAGTAACATACTGTGCAAGAACATTCAAGTTATTAACATAAAACGACTTGTTGAAATATTGACTCGGATGAAAGTCCATTATTGATGGAGTGATTTTTAATGAAAAACCCTACCCAGACGTACAGTACCTAAAAAGACTGAAAATGACAATGTTTCCAAAAAAAATGTAAAGAGGTCGACCGTCCTTGTTTGATGAGCACTAATTAAAGTCTGTGAGGCGCTGTGGACAAGTGGATAATACCGTTAAAATTAGATTCAAATCTTATCCAATGGCAGGAGAAAGGGGGGATCTAGAGAGGATCCACTCCAAAAAAAAATTAGTGTGCCTGCAAATATTATAGAACGCTCCAGGATCCTTGTTATTGTTCTATATTATTTCAAGAGAGTATTTAGGGCCCATTTTGCATGTCTCTGATGGAGAAATTGAGGATTTAAAAAAAATTAAATGTCGTTTGGGGATTGAAGCATATAATCTGTCACCATGCTCTGTCTACTGATCATCGCCGCTTGGGATCAATTATTGGGAAACTGAGATTCTAGCGTAATTATCTCGCTGAAATATTTCAAACAATACTCAACAGAAAATCACCAATATTAAAATGCATTTTAAACCACGCTGATTCGTCACATTTCAAATGAATGTGACATTTTTATTTTCAGGTAAAAATGGTCTGGTGTTGGTATATTTCTTACTATCTAGTTGTGGTAACCATAGCAACTGCAGATGCCCAAGGTAAGCCTATATACATACGTCTCCTGAATGTGCAAAAGAATTTTAATATATCCAAGATATGATAACATAAACATGACTTTTCCTTTTGAGATTAATCTAAAATGTCGTACATAATTGTGAAAATTCGAAATTCAAATCTTGTTGGATTCCCCCTTTAAAACAACACTCATACATCCGGAAAAAGTCTAAGCATTTGGAATAAGAAAACACGTATATTGTACATTATCCTCATTTTAGAAATTCAACTATCTTTTAAAAATGTTTTTTTCTTGGTTCTTTCTGTTTTTCCTTGTTCTGATTAATAATGATAATAATAATACACAACAATTGTATAGCGCTTATCACGAAGCGTTTTTAAGTGCTCTGTGCATTATTACCCGGCTATAGCATGGCTACCATTTGGCGATCACTGCATTTAAGAAATTTCTTCCTACTGGTACCCATTCACCTCACCTGGGCTGAGTGCAGCACAGTGTGGATGATTTTCTTGCTGAAGGAAATTAACGACATGGGTAGGATTCGAACCTACGACCCTTGGGTTGAAGGGCGAGAGTAGGAACCACTACACCAGTGATACGGGAAAAATACCATGATATTCAAACTGAATTCTCTCTTATTCTTTCTTGCAGTGTCAGCCAATGGGGCAAATTTCAGTGCAGAGGGTCGGCTAATCCGCGATCTGATAGACACGGGGTATGATACCAGGGAGAGACCTCTTCAAAGCACTCAAGATGTCGTCTATGTGGATATTCTT